>WIGM01000231.1:0-57880 GCA_014235935.1 Colletotrichum musicola | reverse complement strand
GGACTAACCCAACTGCGTTGATGAGACAGAGGCTATTTGTGCTTTGATGGGCGGGAAGGCACGATGACCGTTGTGCCGGGGAGCTGAGGCCATTGGCTGCCGACGAAAAAGCTTCTATTTCGTCGGGGAGCTTGGCCGTTTGGCGCATGGACTTTGACAGACTAAACTTGACTTTTTGGGAGAGTTGAACCAGGGCCGTGCCTGTTCACCACCACACAGCCTCCATGTCAAGGCATGCACGACCTAAAGTCTTTTGGTTGCATATCTCGGTGGTGTGACGGGAGATTCACTCGATCCCACGCGGGTGTCGATCCACTCGGCCGAAGACGGTGGGATCGGCCCTGTTGGCTTTCGGGAGATTGTTCGCCGTGGAGTAGTAGGAAAGGCTAGGGCCAAAGGTTCAGGGCGAAAGACACTAGGGAAACTCAGAATCTAGGTTGCTGATACTCTAATGCCTTGTATCCAGCAGACTTCGACACCAGGTAACAGAGTTGCGTCGACCTGAAAAGTGCGGCGTGTTTTCTTGGCGGGGCAATCAGAAGACGACTCAGTGGCTCGTCAGATGTTTCTTGCGTGCGAGACGCAAGGAATGGAAATCGCCCAATGGTAGGGAAAGTAGCGTAAATGGTTGGTCAGGAGGACGGACTGAGAGTCCGTCCGGTCAAAACATTGGCTCTCGGTCCGAAGTCCTAGCGACTGAAAATCGGCGACAGCGTACCTGCAGCAGATATGAAAAGCAGTTCATACTCATCAAGAATCTTCAAGAAGCATTCGAAAATAGCTGCCTCATCGTCACTCGACAGAGCGTAGCTTTGCTGTCCTCGGCCACGACAAGAACAGCGGGCATGGATCCAATTACAAGCGGAGAAAAAGTCCACGAGCCCCTGCCGATGCGAGGCGTTCCGACCGCCTCGAAGGCCGAGACAACATTGACCGAACCTTCAGCCGGGACCGAGCCAGCGGCTTGACGTGTCTGATGCTCGTCCGGAGTCACTTGATGAGTTGACGGCAAGGACGGCAGCGCGTGTTTTCTCATCAGCTGCAGGATGATGCGAATCGATGATGGGGATATCGGGGAGGACCAAGAGCGTTTTGACCGCTTCGTGACGACATGAATCCGAGGTGAGTCCTGGGCCGAGGAGGATGGACTGGGGGCACATCAGTCCAGAGCTCTGCTTCCGGTTGCGCCGGTGCTTGGGACCGGTGATGGACCCACCTACCCGGAGGAGTGGGGCTCGGGACCGGCATCGTCCACACTGGAATTAGTCGAGTGCTGTCGTCCTTGTTGTCCCCGCCCTTTGTTCTCGTCGTCTCTGAAAGCAGTAAAAGCGGCAAGAAGGGCCTGACACCCCCGATAGAGAACTAGGAGTCATCGAGGGCGCAACGGGCCGTAAGCAGCGTCTGCATACGAATGAGAGGAGAACAGCGCCACCAAGGCCCTCTTTTGCGTATACGAAAAATAGCAAGTCGTGACATTGCAAATGACTGACTCCTTGTACGTAATTTTGCCATCGAGGTCCTCGTAGCATCGGTAGCAGGCTCCTGAGCTGCAGAGAAGGCGAATCCGCAATGATGCGGCTACGCGGGTTGTGGCAACAACCAGAAAATGCAATGGCCGAGAACAGCGCACGACAAAATATCGCATAGTTTATCAAATTACCGATTTGTGAGTCACAAAAGTTTGGGGCGACTTTCAGAACAGCTTCCAGCACTGAATGGCCAAATGTCGGGATGATTCATTCTGAGCGATGTCCCGGGACTCTTACATAAGCACAGATCGACAGAAGCAATCAGGACGGATAGCAACATATTTGTACAGTGAAGACAGCGACAGCCAATGATAGACAGTGACGGACGATGATGGACGACGAGAGAGAGATGACGGATAATAGCGATAATGACGGACAGCAGTGGTATCTCCGATTGTACCTAGTGATTCATTCTGAGCAATCAGCCATTGAGTCATCTCCGAGCGCACGGGCCACAACAACACCTCCCGGTGCAAACAAGCCCCGCGCGGCCACAAGGGTAGCCCACGCCACTGATAAGATAAAAAACTGCAAAAATCCCAGTTGATGGAGGGGCAAGAGCAACTGTCGAGCGCCTTCCTCCAAACCACACAACACTTACTACCCCGTCTGCCAGAGAAGCCAACGAGTTAGACACTGCGCTCTGCATACTCGCACAAGATGGCCTCCAATGAATCTCCCGCCGCTCCGCACGAGCCCCCATACACATATCGCGCTAACGAGGGGTACGAGAGGACTGAGGAGATCCCCGCCGAGCTGCGCGCCGCGGCGGCCAGCGACGCACCTGCCCTCAACGACGACGACGACGCCGACGACGATATGGAGGACATCTTTGGCGAGGACGACGAAGTTACGGAGGATGACGACTTCGCCAGCGGCGACCTGACCAAGTCCTACAACCGCCAGCGCGGTTTCAACACCAGCGGCGCCGCCCCGCGTTCCAATGCCCAGCGACCGACCGCGAACACCAAGTCGAGCGTCGATGACCAGATAACTGCCCTGTCCAAGCACGCCGCCAAGATCCGTCTGGATAGCGTCAAGGGCGGAGGCGACGACGAGAAGTCCAAGGATAAGGCCGATCGCGCCACAAGCGAGCAGGTGCTTGACCAGCGCACCCGCATGATCCTGCTGCAGATGATCAACCGCGGCGTCGTGAGCGAGATCCACGGCGCCATCAGCACAGGAAAGGAGGCCAATGTCTACCACGCCGTCCTGCACCCCGAAGGCGATGGACCTAACATCCAGCGCGCTATCAAGGTCTACAAGACGGCGATTCTGGTCTTCAAGGATAGAGAGAGGTACATCACGGGCGAGCACCGCTTTCAGAAGGGCTTCGACAAGAGCAGCAATCGCAAGATGGTCAAGCTGTGGGCCGAGAAGGAGTTCCGCAACCTGAGGAGGATACACGCCGCCGGCATCCCCTGCCCGGAACCTATCAGTCTGAAGCTGCACGTCCTGGCCATGGGCTTCCTCGGCGACCGCAGGGGCTGGGCTTACCCCCGCCTTAGGGATGCCAACCTGACGGGAGACGACGTCGATCAGCAGTGGAGAGCCCTCTACGTCCAGTTGCTCGGCCTGATGCGCAGGATATACCAGGTCTGCAGGCTCGTCCACGCCGATTTGAGCGAGTATAACATCCTCTACAACGACAAGAAGCTGTACATCATCGACGTCTCTCAGAGTGTTGAGCCCGACCACCCCCGCGCGCTCGAGTTCCTGCGCATGGACATCAAGAACGTCGGCGACTTCTTCAGGCGGAAGAGCGTCGACACGCTGAGCGACCGCGCCATCTACGACTTCATCACCGCTACACAGGGCCCCGTCGAGGAGCCCGCTCTGGGCGAGGTCCTCGAGAAGCTGTACGAGACCCGTAACGCCGAGGAGGAGGCCGACCTCGACGTCGACAACGAGGTCTTCCGCAAACAGTACATTCCCCAGACGCTGGAGCAGGTCTACGACATCGAGAAGGATGGCGCCAAGATCGGCCAAGGCGAGGGCGACAAGCTTGTGTACAAGAACCTGCTCGCCGACACCGTCGTTGTCAAGGACAACGAGGCGGAAGATGAGGAGGACGAAGACTCGGAGGACGAGTCCGGAAGCGGCGCATCCCTGGGAAGCGGCGACGAGGACGACGAGTCTAGGTTCGACAAAGGCAGGCCTAGAGGACGCAAGCACGAGGACAAGGACGAGAAGAAGGCGCACAAGCAGGCTGTCAAGGAGGCGAAACGCGAGAAGCGCAAGGAAAAGATCCCGAAGAGCGTGAAGAAGAAGCTGGTGTCGTCGTCGTCTAGGAAGAAGCACTAAGTCATCCAATTTTCTTCTATCGAAACGCTGATCAAAAGCCATTCGGATCTTTCTCCATCGCAACGCTGATCAAAGACATCTGGAAGCTCGAAGGAGGGACAGCATAGAAACACTTGCAATCGGATGATGAAACTCGATCGGCCAACCGAAGGGCCGGCTCGCAGCGTTTCGCACTCTGCGTAACCGCCTGCTTGACCTTCGCAAGATTGGCTCTAGAAGCCTCGCAAGGCGTGGCGTATGATGATCAAAGAGAGCCCTGACGATTGCAACGTTTCTGCTGTTGGTGGTGGTGTCTTGGACCCATGTTGTCGACCACCTTTTCGACGAGAGCCCCTTGATACCAGATAGACCCAGCAGAAATACCAAATACGTGCCCTTTGCTACTTCTTTCCCTGTGACGCACCTTCCAGGTGTGACCAATGTCAAGGCCTTGAGTCCGGAAGGTACGATCGGGGCCTCTCTTGCCCGTAGTTGTTCCTTCCGCAGGTGGAAGGAGGCACTCAACACGCCTTCCTTCTCTTGCTCTTTCCTCCGCTGCTTCTTGGCCTCCTGTCCCGACCGCCCCCCCCTATAAAATCTCTTCTCTCCCCTCTTGCCTCGTCCCTCAAGCAAACTGAAATATCCCAGCAACATCATCAGATCTGCCGGATACACCAGACCATCGCTCGTTCTTTCTTTCGCCGTCGTCCGTCTTTTCTGATCAACCAACCCAGTCACTACAGTATTCCACCATGTCGAGCGTGCTCCTCATCCTCGCCATGGGAGCCATGGTCGCAGCCCAGGCCAGCCATGCCATCCACGGCTTTGAGTACTTCGGCTGCGTCAACATCACCTCCGACAAGTTCGGTGCCTCCGTTGGCTTTCCCGCCGCCTACACCCCCGAGCAGTGCGAGTCGGCCTGCACTGGCTTCGAGTACGCTGCCGCGTTCGCCGAGTATGCTTCTTTGCCCCTTCATGCTCGTTGATTGTTTGCTGACATCGACTCTTCACACAGTGGCTGCCGCTGCGGACGCAACATCGAGAGCTTCCTCTCCAAGGTCGACGAGTCCTTCTGCGGAAACCCCTGCAACGGCGATGCCAGCTTTGGCTACTGCGGATTCTCCAGCTCGAGCGGCTGCAGCTATGCCAATGTGTACGAGGCCTGCGCTGAGTTCCCAGCTCCTCCCGCTGTCACTGGTCCTGCTGCTTCGGATCCCGCTGCTCCCACCACCTACACTACCATTCGCCTGCCAACCGTCACTCGTACCTTGAAGCTGGCCACCAAGGCGACTGTCGTGGTGCATACAATTACCCAGGGGAGCGTCGTTACTTCCTGCCCCCTGGAGCACGACCACACGACCGTTCCTTTCCCAGCTGACCCGTCTCCCACTGCACCTGCCGTTGTCGTCCAGACCGTTGTCGTCAATGTTCCACCCCAGGGCTCGCCTGGCTCACCTGCTTCTCCCGGATCACCTGGCTCTCCTGGCTCTCCTGGTTCTCCTGGCTCTCCTGGTTCTCCTGGTTCTCCTGGTTCTCCTGGCTCTCCTGGCTCCCCTGACTCTCCTGGCTCTCCGGGCCTACAGGGCTACGACAGCATTCAGTCGGGTCCGCCTATCGCCACGGCACCTCCCGCTGAGACAGCTCCAGGCCCTCAGCCGTCGGCTTCCACCGGTCTCGGCCTTACCACACTGGTTCCGTACGCGGACCCCCCCGTCACCTCTTCTCCGAGCAACGCAACGATCACGACGAGCAGCCCCGAAGGACCTGAGTTCCGCACGATCCTGCCGGAGGACCCGTCGGCGACCGTGATTGTCCCTGCCGTCGTGACCACGGCTCAGGCCCATCGCGTCAACGCTGGCATCGCTGGTGTCATCGCAGCGGCAGTCGTGGCTGCCGGTATCTGAACAACACACTGGAAACTGTCAATCACGGTGCCCATGCTTTCTTTTTTTGGTGGAAATTTTGGAGGTGAATCGACATGTTAAACACCGGAGGTGGTCGGTCGGCCTGGCGATGTCATGATGGAAGAACTTGCAAGATTGATTCTGTATGAAATAGTTTCGGCATGGCCGTATTCGGAAAAAGTACCAAAAAGAACCATCAATCTCATGCCAGTCTTGTGCTTTGAACCACGAGGTGATGCTGACATTGTTGCCCTGGGGACCGACCTGCTAGAAAAGCATGCGAACCTCAATAGTGGCTGCAAGGGACCTATTATTACCGGATTCAGTGCCCAGGGATTACAGTGCCAGGACTGTGCACTGTCCGTACCCCTGTGAAGCGTGCCCGCTGTTGCAATGTGGGATGCTATTTTCGGCATTGATCGAGGTGCTTTATTCCGCGGCCCAAGTAATTCCCTCTGGCGCCGTCTGTAATATTATTCATCACTATCCTCGCTGTTGTCCATCGCTGTTGTCGCCGTCCTTTCTTTTGCCGCTGTCGTTCCTAGCTTAAACAGCAGGAATACAGCAACAACGGCGATAATTGCGGGAGGAACAGGTACACCACACAGCACCTAGAGACGGTACCTACCTAGGGACCCGAACGATGCGCAGGGACAGTGCACCTCCATTGATTGGGACACGGTGTCACCGACCCACCTGGCGCTCGGGTACGTACCACCATCCTATCGCCAATTTCAGGGAAGGCGCACCGAATCGGCTCCTGCTCGGTGTCGTTCCCGGCTGAAGGCAAGGTAGAATCGCATTGCATTTGTACCTGAGGTCACCACAAATCATTACCTCTTCATCTCTCTCCCCCGCGAAGGATTTTCTTGCACGTTTGATCAGTCGAAAACACAAACACCCCTCTGCCGGCTGTCGTAGCCATCTTTTCATCAACAACCGACCCATCGCCATCGCGGCAGCGACCTGCAGCCATGCCAGACTCCCTCCTCGGGGTACCAAGCCCGAGCCGTGAGGCACCGCCGCGCGACGCGTCCCTCACCGCTCCGCATGCGGACGCAGCAGCCTCGGCAACGGCGGCCTTGGACGCTGACGACCCATCCAGCACCATCGTCGCCGTCCCGGATGTCGGCACCGGTTCTCGATCCACGACCCTGGCCTTCCGGCCAGAAGCGGCAGCCCCAGTGGAGGCTCAGGCCGGCGCCGAGGCCTCGCCGGGCCCCTTCTTCGACGTCCTCACCTGGGACCTGCGCTACCAAATCTACCAGATCGCCTTCGGCGGCAGGATCCTCCACCTGTACCTGCTGTACCGCCGCAGCCTCCAGCCCGACGTGAGGTGGCGGAAGGGCCACCAGCCCGTGCCGGCGTGGTACCCTCACTCGCCTGGCGTGTCGACCATCGACCCGCCCTTTGCGGACGCCAGCATGACGCCGCAGTGGTACTGGTGGAGCTGCGTCTGCGGCCCGGAGGACCGGAACCTCGAGACGAAGCTGACGCACCAGTGCCCGAGGGGGTTCTTCCAGACGTGCGGGCCGAAGGAGACGTACCTGGGCATCATGCCGTGGCTTTTGACGTGTCGAAGAGCGTGAGTGTTTTCCTCGGTCGCATAAGCCGACATGAGATGAGACTAGCAGCGGCGGGGTCGGACGAGGACACTAACGCAAATCACAGGTACGAAGAGACGATCAAGGTTTTATACGCGAGCAACACGTTCAAGTTCGAGCAGAGGCTCGAGGCGATGTACTTTCCCTACGCCATCGTGCCGTCGCAGCTGGATTGGATCACGTCGCTGGAGATCCGCATCCCCGACCGGGACGAGTCGCTGGGAGACCGCACGCTGGATAAGGCCCCGCAGCCGTCGCCCGGCGCGCCTCTCGTCACCGAGCTGCGCGAGCTGTCGCCCCGCGAGCAGTACCTTCAGATCATCAACAGCATCGCGCCGACGTTCCCCGCGCTCCGCCGGCTGCACATCATCTTCGAGGGCTCCGTCCGGCGCGTGCCGGTGCCGCGGCCCAACGTGACGACGCTGCTCATCTCGACGCTCGGCGAGGTGGACGAGGACGAGCTGTTGGGCCTTATCCTGGACCCCATCGACGCGCTGCCGGCGGGCATCGACACGCAGGTGCTGTTCTACCAGTCGCTGTACACGCTGCTGCTGGCGGAGGAGGTCGCTAGGGGCGGGGAGGTAAAGGAGGTCGAGCACCTGCGGAGCGACGGGTACCCCGGATGGACCAAGTTCTGGCGGCCGGTAGAAAAGAGCGCAAGCCAGGTTGAGGGCGAAGGCGATTCCAAGAAGGCGGGATACTGGATCTGCAAGAACGGGTGATTGGCACCTCCCGAGAGCGCGAACGACTAGGCCCCGGCGGGTTCGTTGACAGGCCCCCCGGATTGTGTACTATGCCGTCGAGAGCTGGTTCAGCCACAGGCATTGCATTCGCGTTTGTTTAAAGGCATTTTGACTTCCGAACTGTGGTGTGTCCGGTGCCGCTCCCCGGCCAGGGCGCCCATTCGTCCCCCCAAGCATGCGACACCTCGCGTTCCGTCGCAAGCGCTGACGACTTGTGGAGAGGATGCTGTGTGGCGGGGTTGCTTCATTTGGATTTATTTCCTAATGCCGTTTCCCTGTCCCCCGACGTGTCGCATCTCCCCCCTCCCCTCCAAGATGCAGTGAGACGGTGGGCGAGTGGTCGTGTAGGGATGGTTCATGCGAATCGCGGGCTCGCATTTCTGCATATGTTGCAGCGGAAAGTGTCAGCGCTATGACGACACTTTCTCCAGATGTTTCTTGGGTCGTTCGGTTTATTCCGGTGGTGGTCCACTGGACAGTTTGCAAGTTTGCTGGCCTCTTGTCGCGGTATATAATCCGCGAGGTCGCGCCTCTTTAGGCGTGTTGACTTTTGATGGGGGAGAGAAACATCTGAAGTTACGGCAGACGCATGCACGCTCGGCCGCTGCCACTCGACTCCTTTCAACGGTTTAGCTGCCACCGACGCACAGAAGGGCAGGCGACATTCTAGAAAGACTTGGGAAGAAGGCCAATTGACCAACGGCATCCCGACCCGACCGGCCGGCCGAGACGTCCACGATGATGACGCCGCTCTCGAGCATGAACTCGTGGTGGTGGTCCCTCCTCGAGAACCACGTCTACCGCATCCCCGCGGCCCCGCCCCGAAAGCGCACCCGGCCGATGGAGGTGCTCTGCGTCGGCCCGCCGCGCAGCGGCACCGAGTCGCTGCAGCAGGCGCTCATCACTTTAGGGTATGACCACACGTACCACGGCTGGGACATCGTCTACGAGGAACCCCCGATCCCGGCGCCGGGGTGGGTGCGGCTGGCGAGGAAGAAGTGGTTCGGCGCCGAGAACTACGGAGAGGGGGATGTTAGCATCTCTGCGGACGAGTTTGACGAGCTCATCGGGCACTGCGTTGCGGTTACGGATGCGGCGGCGAGTTGTTTTGCGGCGGAGATGATTCGCGCGTATCCCCAGGCGAAGGTCGTGTTGAATGTGAGACGGGACTTGGATAAGTGGCACGAGAGCGCCGTCAAGACTTTGGTTCATGTGAACGAGAGCTGGAGCTTTTGGGTCGCGAGTCTGTTGGACCGGGAGGCGTTCTGGGCGTGGCATGTTTATGAGCGGTTTCTCTGGGCGTTGTTTTTTCGGGCGCCTGATGGGGATATGGCGGGGGCTATCAAGAGGAACGGGAAGTGGGTTTATCGAGGTTAGTTCACATCACAATCCCTTCTTGTTTTGCAACTTGGGAAGCGGAGGTTAAGGGGAGAGAGAAAGAGGCTGACGGAAACAGAACACTGCGACATGATACGAGGCCTCGTGCCCAAGGAGCGACTTCTCGAGTGGTCCGTCGACGAGGGCTGGGAGCCGCTCTGCGCCTTTTTAGGGAAGGACGTCCCCGACGAGCCGTTCCCTCACGCGAATGCCGTGGGGGGCGGGTGGAAGGCCAGGGAGGAGATGGCTACGAAGAGGTGGGTCGAGGGGGCGCTTACGAACCTTATGTTGATGGCTTTTTTGTTTGTTGGGGTTGCTGTTGCTTGGATGCGGTACGGGTGAGAATTGCGAAGACTCGGGGTGACTGAGATCAGGTTGGTGGTGATGTGTTGAGAAGATAAGAGGGTGGAAGGATGGTGGTAATGATGAGGGTTGGGGGTGGGTGAACGGAAGTAATATAAGAATAGAGAAGGTCCGTCGTCGTATCTTCTTTTTTTTTTTCACCAACTCCGACGCTCAGCAGTTGCCCTCGTTGGCTTGTGCGATTGCGCCGATGGATCGGCGACATGATACTCAAGGCACCTGTGGTCGGAGGTTCCTGATTTCCGCCGGTCCGTCCGGTGCCTATTCCGGTATGTGATACGCGGACGGCAGCCCGGGCGGACGGCGGGAGGGTGGGGAGTGGAGTCGACACCCGGCTCCGAAACTGGCTTTTAGGGAGTCCACCAAAGATCTCTCCGTCTTGATCGGGCTGGGGCATCTCTATAAGGAGAATGCCGTCCACCTATTTGTGTGTTGGGTTGTTTTTAGCTACGGTGTCTGTTGATGTACTGCTTTTATATGAATATGTCTGGCGGCTAATACTAAGGGGTGACGGTCCTAGTGACTGCTATTTAAACGCCCAACTGCTCATGATTTTCACCAGTGGTATAATGACAGCAAGCACGCAAGGTCACTTGGTCGCTGATGCTTGACGAGGCTTGGCGTCTCTGGCCTTTTGGAGCTGATCATGGTTCGATGTTGGGGTTCAGCAGGTAGATGATGAGGTTTGACGAGATAAGCTGTGTTTTCGTCGGTGTTTGTCATCCGGAACGTATTCCGGGGTGGGGCCGGACGAGGGCTGTCGTCTTTTGATGGAGGATTTGGCTTGGTTGAATACAGTGTTCCTGTCTGGATACCTAGGCACAGAAGGAGATGAACTCTTCGATGTATGGTCTACCTGAGTTCGAGACGGACATTGGTGCAGGGGTTTTGGGTACAATCTGCACGGGTGGCCGCCATTTATATCAGTTCTTTACTGGAATAGTTACCCATTACGACATTGGCGCTTTGGCCAGAATTACGACGGGGAATGGCTGCTTACATGATCAACCTCAGCGACCCCATGGCTCTCGCCCGTCTCCCTGAAGACTTGGCGACACGTGATGAGACAGTTCCAGATTCATCCGCGGATTCAGGGGGCAACCAGCACCGCAATTCCAGAATACGAGGGCTCGCTTCGATCATTTGCCGTTCACATCGATCCCTCAACAAAAGTTTCCCATCCCATTTGTCTTTCCTTTCATATGGAACCTTGAAGACCTCCATCTTTCTTTTCTTCTCCAAACTCACTGAGGGAAAGGAGCGTCAGCACCCCACAGCGCATCACCCCCTAACCAAACACCATTCCAGGGGTCATGGACACCCACAGCGTGAGGCGCAAGCCCCTGCCGGGCCAACTCCCCGGCCCGCCCCCGATGCCGCCGCCGCCCGACTTCGACCCCTTCCCGCAGCGCCACCCGGTGCTCCGCGGCGCGCGGTCGACGCCGAACCTGAGGCAGTCTACTGTTCCGTCCATCTACGACCCGCCGCCGGCTTACGAAGAGTTCCCCGGCGTGGATGCGTCGGGTCGACTGGCTACTGTACCTCCCTTGAGGGCGCCGTCGCCCGCGCCTTCCAGCCCGGGATCGTTCTTTCCCGGACCGCCGCCTGGACCGCCTGCGGGAGGACCTACGTACGTGGCGTACCGGCCTCCGGCGTCGCCGGTACTTCCGCCGGCTCTGAAGGCGGATAGTCATGCTCCGGTTGCTTATCATCCTCCGCCGCCTCCGAAAGCGGATACCTACTCTCCCGTCGCCTATCATCCTCCGCCTCCGGCGACACCAACACCACCACCGGCGACGTTCCCCCCTCCACCAACATCAGAAACCTTCCCCCTCGCCCGCCCGCCACCCTCACCATCCTACGCCCCCTCGGAAGCCCCCTCCGCAGACTCCCAAACCAGAGAAAAGTCCTTCTGGCAGACCGCCCTCGACGAGACCAAGTACTTCGCCGGCGGGCTCGTCAGCCACCCCTTCGAGTACACCAAGCACTTCTCCATCCTACGCCACTCGATGCCGCTGGTCTGGTACCGCGGGCCGTCCACCTCCGTCACGGTCACCATCTTCTCGGACGGCGCGCTGCCCCCCTCTCGCACAGTCTGGCTCCAGAGAAAAGGGTTCTCGGGAAACATGGGCATGAACCTCAAGTCCTTGGTCGGGGCCAACGACTCCTGGCTGGACGTCACTCCTTCGTCACAAGCTGCACCTACGGACATTGCCGAAGGCGACGAACGGGGCTGCCAACGTGACATGAAAAAATTCCTCAAAAAGGCCCCCAAGAATCTCGCCAAGCACCTCCCCAGAGAAACGCACGTCGTGAGGATCCCAGCGGCCGCGGACGACGGCTACTTCCGCCTGGTCCTCTGCTCAGGCGGCGGCGCCAACGGCGGGAAGCGGAAGGTGCTCTGCCCGAGCCCCGTCTTCCGCGTCGCCAGCACGTCCACCGACGCGAGCGTCATCCGCGGCGCGGGGCTGGCGAGCCTGCCGCTCGAGGTCGGCATCAAGGCCGGTTCTGTTGTTGCGAACACCGTTGTGAATCGGTACATCGGCCCCGCGGCGGCGGTCGTGCAGGCGCGGACGAAGAAGATCTCGCAGGCGAAATTTGTCACCAAGCACGCTGCGCATATTGCTACCGCAAGGTCGGGGATTGAGAAGTCGGGCATCAAGACTACTGTGACCTCGTACGAGGAGCGGTATACGGCTACGCGCGGCGCGGGGTATGATGCCTGGGGACAGCAGGACACAGGCTTCGAGGAGGCGCCGCCCGAGGTCGTTGGCCCTGACGAGGGACCCGAGGATCCGTTTCCCATAAGGTTCGACGGGAAGGTCGTCCGCGGCACAGGGAGAGGTGGAATGGAGCTGGGCATTCCGACCGCGAATCTGGCCGACGTACCGGAGGACGTGCGCACGCGGATGAGGGGCGTGTACTTTGGCTGGGCGCGCGTCGTGCCCCGTCGGGGACTGGAAGCGCTGTCGACGGACTGGCACGAGAGCATCATCACCGTCGGGCCCGCGCCGTACGCCACGCCGCGCGTCGCTGCTCGGAACGTCGCGACGGTGCACGTCATTCACGAATTCGGGGGCGCCATGTTTCTAGACACGAAGCTGAAGGTTCTTGTCATGGGACAGCTACGAGGTTCAACGCCGCCTGCTGCGGGGTCGGACGCCGCGCTGGAGGCGTACGGGCGGGATGTGCTTCTCGCCGTTGCGAGTCTGAGTAGAGATGGTTGGGGCCCCGTGGAGACGAGGGAGAGGATGAGGACTGCGCGGAGCGAGATGAGCGTGGCGGACCGGTACGTCGAGACGAGGGAGAGGGTGCAGAAGCAGGTTGACCGGATTCCGGTGCACCTTGCCGGGGTGAGGACCGAGGGGGCTGCGTTGAGGGATCGGGCTTATGGGAATGGGGGGATGTGGATTCCTAGGTGAGGGGTGTAAGCATTGAGGAGCGAGAGTGTATGATTTTGGGAGAGTTGATTGATAGACGCATCTTAGAACTTGTAATAGATCTTCAGGCTGAGAACCCCTTTCTGATAGACCCAGGAGTCTTCAGCTCAATATTGACACAGATGGTAGGGTCTCTAGACTAAGCATGGGGTGATACCACAGATGATGACGCAGTTTCAGCAAGGACATCATGTCGAATAGTCCGAGGTATCCAGACAAATGCACCAGCTCAGTCGGACGGTGGAACCGTCGCTCGCCAAGTGCCGCACCGGAAGATTCTCGTGCCTGTCCATCTACACGTCTTCTCCCGTTGCGGGTTGAGGACCGCAGATCTACTGCCTATGTCATACGTGCTGGATTACCAAAGTGCCGGGCGGCTTTTGAATTCCGTTGGTGATTGTCAAGCGCCAAGAGGCCAGTCTAAACCACAACCAGCTCGCCGGTGCGGCACGGCTCGCCAAGGGGGACGTTGGCTCAAATGCGCCATCTGATGCAATTCTTCACCGCTGGAGCTGTGTATGTACGCTGTAGGTCGCTGTATATGCTACAGAAAGTTTCCAAGAATATCGCGATTTGTAACGTTCGACGCACGCCAAGAGAAGTTGCAACGTTCGACCTCCAGGTTCAGGAGTAGACGGCCAAGCAACGGAGGCCGAGATCACCGACATCTACACTGTTCATATAAATTAGACACTTTCCCTTGTTCCTGATTATTGTCATGGCCAGAGGAGCACAGCATTAGTAAAGCAGCAAATCCCAACTTCCCAGTCATCACACAATACAAAACGTCAACCATGCCTCCCCACATCACAGTCCTCCCAGCCTCAACCCAAGCAGGCACCCAAACAATCCGCTTCCTCCTCTCCTCGGACCTCAAGCCCCTCGTGCGAGGCATCTACCGCAACCCGTCCAAGGCGCCGGCCGGATTCACGAACAACCCCAACTTCGAAGCCGTACAAGGCGACGTCGCGACCGACACCTCGGACTTGAACTTCTCCGGCTCCGACGCGGTGCTGTACGTCGCGCCGCCGACGTGGGACGACGACGTCGACCACGACGAGTATTCTTACAGGACTGCGAATAAGGTCAGGGATGCCGTGTGGAAGAATGGGATTGCGAGGGTTGTTATTCAATCTGCCATGGGGGCGCACTACGACAAAGAGAAAGTTGTAAGTATGATGGAGAACAGGATGAGAAAGTGTGGATGTTAATGGGAAAAGGGAACTCTGAGGTTGAATCACATCACCGACGAAGTTCTGAAAGACGCCGCCCCAGAGGTGGTTATCGTCAGGCCCGGGTACTATTTCCAGTTCTGGGCTGCGGCGCTGAAGACGATGAGTCAGGAGCCGGCGAGGTTTGAGTCGCCTTTCTCGCCGGAGGACTTTAAGATCCCGATGGTAAGTTCCAGCCCCTCAGACCTCTAACCTTTGCTAAACCATTTCCCCAGGTTAGCACCAAAGACGTAGGCCAATACCTCGCCAAAGCCCTCCTCGCAGACTCCATCGCCCCAGACGCCCGGGACGTCAGGCTCTTTGGCCCGCGGCACTACAGCGCCCTAGACGTCAAGGAGGCTATTGAAGCCGTGACTGGGAAGAAGGGGGAGTTGAGGGTTGTTCCGGAGGGGAAGTTTGCTGAGTACTGGGGGAAGAGCATTCCTGCGGCGCATGTGCCGGACTTTGTGGTTTTTATCAAATCGATGCTGCCTGGGGGTGTTATTGCGCAGGATTATGGGGAGGGGCCAGATGCGGTGAGGATGAAGACTGAGTTGGTTGATGAGCTTCGCGAGATTGCGACGCGGGAGTGATGGGCTGGAGGAGTGTTGTTGTTGTTGTTGTTGTATTTAACGCCAGGGCAGCAGGGCCGAAGCCTTTGCCGCAGACCTCCCAAGGGGTATATTGCGTGGAGAGCCGCAGGCCCCGACTATCTACCCTGCAGTACACAGCTCTGCCTCCGTCCTCCAAATCTTGCCCAGGGGCCTTATGCGTTTAGTCTGTCTCTAGATCCCGCTGGTTCCTCCAGTTCCCTTATTTTTAGCTTAGTCCCTACCATTGGGTAGGGTAGTTGGGTTCTTTAGGGACCAGTCTGGTCCCTAGTACCGTGGGCAGATCTTCTGAAAGAAGCCTGTCACACGTAGGAAGGTATGGAAGCCTTCATAGTCAGTGATTAGTCCCCTGAAGTATCGCTCGAGGGATCCCATAGGTCCTATGGGCTCTGACGACCTTAAGGGGTAGAGGGTGGGCCACTGTTGCCTCCTCGTAAGGGTCTTTCGGCAGTAGACTAAGTGGTCAACCTCCTTCACCTCCCCGCACGAGCAGGTAAGCAGTGCTTCGGTATGGTTGAACCGTTGGTGGTACTGTTCAAAGTCTCCGTGGCCCGAACGGGCCGCCAAGAGGTGGTGGAGGATGACTCCTGGTAGGGCTAGTTCAGGAGGGCAGGCCAGAGTGGCCCTGAGCCCTATTCGTCTGTACCGATATCTTGCCTCCTCAGCCCACCACCGCGCATATTAGGACTGGATCTGCTTTTTAGCGAGCCATTTGATCCCCGCCAGGGTTGCCCGTTGGTCTAGAGGGACTGGGTATGTCGTGCGCTGCTTAGCTAGCTGGTCCGCCTCCTCGTTGCCTCTTATCCCTTGGTGCCCTGGACCCCAGTGGGTTTGTATATCAGTGATCCTAGCTGCCTCTTGGATCTCCAGGAAGGCTGCCTGTGACGAATCCGGGGCCTCGCCCCGGATCCCTTGGATGCCGCTGGTGTTGTCAATGCATATATGTATAGGTTGGCCCTGCGAAGTGGGGAGGGCCCGCCGAAGCCCGGCCCTCGCCCCCTCGACCTCCCCATCGAATACCTCTGCAAGGCCGAGTCGTCCGCATCCCTGGGCTATGCGTTTTGTCCCTCGGTAAATAACAAACCCATACCCCGTGGCTCCGTTAGACGCCTTAGAGCCGTCTGAGTAGATAACCATGTGGTTATCTAGTATAGTCTTTAGCCAGGCTAGAAAAGCCTTAGCCGCCTCCTTCTTTTCTTGCCGTACTATAGGGTCCAGTGATCCCGGAGAGTACTGGGCCTGTAGTAGTAGTGGTCTAGGGCACTTGGGCACCAGGCCTGCTGTTTGTTGTAATCTGGTCTGTTGCCGCCCCTGTTGGGTGAGCCTAGGGACCAGTGGGTGTTGTTGATCGACCCTCTGTAGGAGTGGAGGCGAGCTCAATTTGTATTTATATTCAAACATTGGTTTGATGAAAGATTGATAGTTATGCATATCTCCCCGAGAACTAACTGTTCTGTCTTTGAACTGGTGTCTCTACACATTTCCATTTTCCCAACTCGTCGTCCATTTCAAGGATTCAAAAGAACAGCCCCTTGAACATCTCGACATCTTCCTAAGTTAGCTACACTCTTGAGGCTCCGCATAGGCACTAAAGAAACGACGTCAGCAAATTTACCGCTAAAAACGACGGGTAAACTTACGAGAAGATAAACAAGCCCTGGTCAAGGCTGCCCCCGTGCACGCAGTCGGTGACGATGGTCCCCAGCTGGTGGCTGCACGTCAGGTACGTCAACTCCGCCGGCATCAGGTTCGCCGGGGTTTGCACGGTGAAGTTGGCGCTCAGGTTCTCCGAGAGCTGGTAGCACTGGTTCTTCACCGTCAGGGGATCGAAGGTGCCCTCGAACAAGGTGCAGGCGTCGTGGACCCTCCGGAGCGCCTCCGCGCGATCCTCGCCCCACCACAGGGTGCCGATAAGGGCGCAGTCGCGCTTGGAAAGGATGTCGCGGGGCTCCTCGGCGGCGGCGTTGCCGACTGCGAGGGCCGAGACGCTAGCTGCGGTGATGGTGATGAGGGTGCTGAAGTGCATGATTACTTGTTGATGAAATGGGCTTTGAACCTTTGTGAATATTGGAAGTTTATTCTGTGGCTGAGGTGGTTATCTCAACGTTCTGTTATTCAGTGTCGTCGCGTGGCCTTTTATACACGAGAACCCACCGGCGAGGCTGGATTTAAACGTCACGCAGTTAGAATCAGCTACGACTCCCGACTGCCAGATGCGGGTGCGATCGCTGGTCCCTCAAGACCTCGGTCTCCCTGGCGTCGCAAAGGACCGATACTCTTAGTCAGACCTTCCCGGATAATTTGCCCGGCTGAGAAGCAATGCGAACCCTAACAGTAAGATATCTCTTCTTTCAGCCATCGTAGTGTAAGACATTCCGCCCGAGACGCTTCTTGGATAGCAGTTGGAGCTTCATCCTGGTCGCTGCGATATCCTATGCCGGCAGGCCAAGAGCGCCTTCACGGGGAAAGGATTGCGAGTGACCATTGGTTTCGTAGTTTGAATGTTTGAAATGAAAATTGTTGCCACATGAAGGTATTGTCATCTTGTGTTCATCCTCCTCGGAACCAACAAGCTGAAGTCATGAATGCGGTCTTGGCGTTGCCATCTTACGCCTCTTAAAGTACTTAGGGGTAAGATACGAGAACAGCTACATTAACGATATACGTCATGAACCCCAGGATGGCTCATATCTCAGAGTCTGCATTATCTCTCTCGCCCACGCTGCAGCTGACTGCATGAAGTAGGCAGGACAAGTGCGCAGCAGATTCAAACGATAAAGACTGGTTGCGTACTGCCCGTCAAGTCGGTGCTGGGAAGCTGCTTGTCGTTCTTGTCGAACTGATGAAGGACAAGCCAGCACAGCATCCTGAAGACCAGCGCGTACCAAACCTTTAATCGCAACATCTCGTCCCCGTGCCGTATCCTATCCCTCCACTTCGACGGCTGGCACAGCGCATCGCGTTCAGCCAAGCGTCTCCAGGGCTCGAGCTTCTCGAGCTCCTCGAGATCCGCAAGCTCAAATTCCATCCACCAAGGCACTTGAATTTCTTCTGCGTTGGCCTGCGGAGATGCTGTTTCGCTCCAAGCGTGGATGTTCTTTGAGGCGGTCTCTCGTCCAACTTTGGCGCCAGACATTGAATGGAGGGACACGACCCGCCAGACGATGCGTTGGAACAAGAGCTGAATGTAGACATCCTCCTTCCAGTCCCCTGCGAGATATCCGCTATTCGTCTCTGGTTCCAGCTTTACCCGGAGCTTCCCTGTATTCTTCTTCCTCGGTTCGTTGATCGCCTCAAGGACTTCCTCTATATGGCATCGCACGACATCCAAGACGACAGCATGGTGGGTTGATTTCAAGATAGAATCTGCCATCCCCAGGGCCTCATGGCAATAGTTCGATATCTTGTCTTGCGATTCAGACTTTTCAGAGCATTACGGATGACTACGGACTCAGTTCACGTTTACTGTTATGCATGGCAACTGAGCTTTCGTTGCCTGTTTTCCCTTTAAACCATCGTCATCTCAACTCTGGCTTCTGGACTACAGGTTAGGAGCTACCCGAGGAGAGCGTCTTGCGTAGGTAGCTAGCTGACGTTGCCTGGCGCGAATTACTCAGACAGCAGCAAAAGTTTTGAATCACATAAATCTTCCTGGGTTCAAACGCAGAGTAGCCCTTCATAAAAATTAACAGCTGTGATGAATGTTTTGGTGATATACAGGGGATATACCCTGCTTACCTACAGATACTCCTCTAGGTTGTCCGATTTCAACTGATGATTGATTCAGAACATACTGCAAATGTTGACCGACTCTCCGATCGACCCAGAACAATTCAGTGCACAAACGCGCCATGACCTCGCCAACAGTAACAGAACGGACAGTGTAAGCCGGCATGTTGCCTTGACCGCAAAAGGTAAGGAGGCGAGCTGCACGACCAGGGTATCTACATGCCCTGAGAAGCAGGCTGGGCTCTTGGCTAGGCAGCTGCGGCAGAGCGGCTGTGTACTCAACACCACACCATCAGTGAAGACGTCCGACCAATAAACACCAATCAAGTAAATTTCAACCCCTAGAAAGGGTGGCTTCCAGCTCCCGCCGACAGATTCTCGTGAAACCTGGCGACACAGTCTGCTTCTGCCGAGAAAAGTACAGCCCACTCAATACATTCTGTTAAAGTAGGCAGACCTCCCCCGGTTCGTCACTTCTCGCCCTTCTCTTCTTCTGTCCATGGCGCCGCCTTTTGCACACTCTACCATTCCCATGGAACTCCATCAGCAAATTCTCTTTTGCCTCTCTGGGCTTTCCTCCTTCGCTAGAGCGCAGGTGCAGTCGGCAAATGAGATTCAGAAATTGCTCGAGGACAACAAGATCAACTCCACGGCGCTTTCTCAACTGAAACCGGCCTCATCGGTCAACTCCCCCACTGTCCGCGGCAGTGTCGAGATTCTTTGGACATGCCTCGTCACCCTCGTCGCTTGCGTCTACACGGTGCTTCATCTTAACATTCCCTCAAAGACCGGACGATGGGCCAGCTTCCTCGACAAGCTTCGATGGGTCTGCATTGCGATTATGCTACCAGAAATTGTAGTCCACCTGGGATCACAGCAGCTTCTTCAGGCTACTGGGCTTAGGAAGGAACTGCAGGAGTGGTTGGTAACGAATAACGAGGACACGACGGTATGTTTCCATCTATCACACAAGCGGTTGAAGATGTTTTGAATATGGTACAAATGAGCTCGTGTAGCTGATACATCGATAAAAGTTGCAAATAGACCTCGAGTTCTCCTTTTTCGTCGCAATGGGCGGGTGCCAAATCTCTGCAGAAGACGAGGGCATCAAGCCCGGACCGGCTTTCGAGTCAAACAAATCGCTACCACATCCTTTCATCCTCCGTCTATCTCCTCTAGGTTTCCTGAGGCTTGTCAAACTGGGAGAAATCGACCTCAAAAAAGTCCTCAAAGCAACATACATCGATGATAGGAGCAAAGCAAACTGTCGGAATAGCTGCAATGGCACCGGCCACGGCCCTCGGCCCCTACGGCCGAGGATCAACCGAATATCACGTGACGCGGTCACGTGACTGCTGTTGTCAGCGGTACGTACTTCGGACGTAGGTCCGTTAAGCATACCGCCCGACTTAGAGCTATTCTCGTGAATACAAGAAGAATCAGCAACCATATCGAGAAGACCCTACGGTATACCGTATTACGCCCCAGACTTGTTTATCTGCTTTACCTGTTTTACCAACACCATCCTCTTACCATCATGACCAACCTCAAAACACCACACCACTCAGACACCATTCCCATCAACAGCCTCTCGCAACATCCTCCCAACACCCTCCATCCCCCTCCTCGCAAACCCCTCCAAGTCGCCCCCGAACTTCTCCCCCTCCCTCCCATCAAAAACCTCAACACTAATCCACCCCTGGAGTCCCGTCTTCATGACCGCGTCAAACACCTTCCCAATAGGCAAATACCCCCCCTCAAAAGGCAGCGGCCGAAAATCATGGCTCCACCGTCCCCTCGCCCTCAACCCGTTCTCATCAGGCTCGGCATCCAGCGGCGGGTCGACGCGATACGCGTCGCTAACCTGCAGGAAGAAGATCTTTTCCGCGGGGATGCTGTCCGTCAACTCTTTCAGACTATCCTCGAACTTGGTTTCGAGGTCCTGTTTGTCGAGAGTCTCGATGATTCCGGAAGAGGTGGTGGGATCACCCCACTCACCGCCCGCAGTTTGGAACGTATCAAGACACAGCCCCAAATTCTCCCTGTCGGCGGCTTTCACGATCTCCCAGACGTCCTTCCACCCCGGCGCGCGCGTAGCCCAGCACCAATTCTCATACGCAACCCGGAACCCCCTCTCATTCAACATATCCGCCAACTCCCGCAAGTCATCAACCACATCCTCCATTTTCGCGTCCTCGATCCCAGGCGAGTCAGACGATCCAACCTGCAACATCCCCGTCCCAGCAGCGCTCATAATCTCAACCCAACCCCTCGCTCTCTCAAACGCATTCTGTCGTTCTTGACTTCCCCTAGGCCAGCCTTCGAAGTTGGAAAAGGGTTGCAGGACCATGATTTCCAGGCCTAGTTCCTTGCAACGGGCACGGACGAGGGTTGCGGCTTCGCTGAGGGATGTGTAATCATCCTCGGCAACTTCTTTTCGGAAATGTTGAGAAGCGAAGGATTGCAGGTCGGGCAGGGAGAGTTCGATGCCGTTGAAGCCTGCGGACGCGATGGCTGTGAGTTTCTGGGAGAGGGTGTGGTTGGGCTGGCCTAGGGAGCAGGTTGCGAAGGCGAGGGGGTTCTTGAAGTTGGACATGATTTGTTGATTTTGTTGCTTAGTGCGGTTGGTTTTCTTGACGAAGGTGAAGTTGGTGAGTTGCCGTGTTGCCGTGATGGTCGAGCACGCGACGACATACGCCAATAGCTCGATGATATCAGCGCGGTGATGTCAAGTGCATGTCACTAAGCGTCGTCACCCCACATCTGTCTCGAAACCGTCTTTCTGAACGTGATGAATAATAATACACAAAATTCTACAGTCTACTAACATATGAAACAACTCGCTTGCTTTTAACAATCTGGTCGCACCATCACAAGAAAACGGCTCAGTCAATCTTGGGCTGGTTCTTATTCTTAGTAACCTCGGCCCTCTTAACCGACTGAATAAGCCCAATCCCCGCCGCCGCGCTCGCCCCGTCGTCAATCTGCGTCGTCCAGAACGAGTCGTGCCCCATGGCGCGTATCGACTTGCGCCGCTCGCGCTCGGCGACGGACAACATGAGCCCGGCCTGCTTGTTCGCCTCGAGCTCCTCGAGGTGCTTCACGCGCGTCGCGTAGCGGTCCTGGCGCTGCTTGCGGATCTGCTCGGACCCGACGCGCTGCAGCGCGAAGCGCACGACGGCGCGCAGGCATAGAAAGACGTGCTCGCTGACGAAGATGGTGATGGGCAGGGCCCACCACGCGCCGCCGCCGATGCTGTTGGAGCCGAAGAGGTGCACGATGGCGCCCGTGGAGATGCTGCCGGCCCAGGTGAGGACGTCGAGGGAGTTGATCCAGGGGCCGATGCCGTCCGTGCGGACGGGCGCGGGGCGCTGGTGCTCGTGGCAGATCTTGAGGAAGTCGGTGCGCAGCTCGACGATGTTGTTGACGAGGAAGCCGATGGGGATCAGGGGCCAGACGGGGGAGAAGAGGGAGAGGTAGCCGAACTGCAGGACGATCTCGGCGATGTCGTCCTGCACGTTGTACTTGTCCAGCGTGGCCTGGTTGCGGGCGGTGCGGAGCAGGCGGGCCTCTTCGGGGTCGTCCTGGACGATGGACATGAGCATCGCGTCCTTGGAGTGCGACCGCTTGTACTCGCGGTAGATGCCCTGGGCCTTGTGCTTCAGGACGGGCATGATGTTCTCGTCGAAGAAGCCCGAGATCTGGCCCGTCACCACGAGGGCGATGACCTCGTCGCGGAGGCGGTCGGCGTCGACGTGGAAGGTGAGGTCGTCGTCCATGTACTTCTGCCCGATGGCGCCGAGGAAGGACTTGGTCATGCCCTCCAGCCAGGGGACGACGTCGTCGCCGAAGGGGACGTAGATGAAGGCGGTGATGAGGATGGGGAGGTAGTTGGTGATGATGTTGAGGACGAAGATCTTTTGTGTCAGGGACATCTCGTGGTAGTCGGCGGTCCGGTGGTTCTCGTACTTGGTGAGGGCGGTGGCGACGTCCTCGAGGGCGCTGCTGATGTACGGGAGGGCGACGGCGAGGAGGCAAGTCGGGACGTATTCCTGCGGGAGTCAGTCAGTTGGTGCATGTATGGGCGTATTGAAGCTATTCCTTACCATCAAGTTCTTGTACGGCCCGTCGTAGCCTTCGGAGATGAGGACCTCAATGGCAAAGACGAGCACGATGATGGCACCGAGCGCCAGGGCAGAAATAAGAACGAACGGAATCTGCAGCAGCTGGCGGGCGACCTGCTTCCACTTGGGGAAGTAGTGCTTCACGCGGCCGGCCTCGTCGGTGATGACCTTCTCCCACTTGAACTGGGGCCGGTTGACCTTGACCTTGCCGATGCCCTGGACGTTCCACCGGATACTCAGATCAACCTCCTGGATCTTCCAGTACTCGAGGAAGACGGTGCACCAGACGCAGGTGGCGATGGCGTAGGACAGGGAGTACTTGGAGAGGTACATCCAGGCGATGACGCCGGTGATGGCGGGGAAGGAGAGGAAGAGCAGGTAGGTCTGCAGGAAGGCGAAGTAGAATGCGACCTGTTGAGGTGTCAGACATCAGCCAGCTCAAGTGGGAGGCAGAGGGGACTCACCTTGGTTCCCCAGAGGTCGCGAATGGAGTCGAGGTCATCAGAGGTAAGGAAAAGACGCTTGCTGAGATGCTTCAACAGAGACTGGTTGGTCCCCTCGTTGTGGAGGGGAAAGATGGACTTGACATTCTTCCATTGTCCCGTCTCGGGGGTGATTCCAGCACCACCGAGAGTTTTGGGCCAGTTGACGAGGTGATAGACGGAGAGGATGTCCTCGGCCTCGAAAGCACCGTCGACGATGGTGGTCTTGGAACCGCCGGGGTGCTCGGGGACGATGCCGTAGAGCCAGTCCTTGACTCTGCGGGGAGGTTAGTTAAGGCAAAGGGGACACAAGACAGTGACATGAGCGACGAACGTACCTCGACTTGTAAACGGTGTTTCCGAGAAGCTCTCTAGGAGCTTTGACGAAGATAAGGAGCGTCTGCTCGTAGCCGGCGCGCACCTCGGTCTGGAGACCAGCTGACTGGAGGTCGTTTAGCAGGGCGGTGAGTTCATTGACGGCAGTTTCGGAGTCTGGTTGTGTTGTTAGTATGGCACGGTGAGTCGGTGTGGGGTATGATGTTGAAGGTGAGGGTCGGTGGTGAGTGAAGGGTGGGCGGTGAGAGACGGCGAGTCAGCCGCAAACGGAAAAAACCACAAACAACAACATACCGATCTCGCTGAAGTCGTAGGCGACGACGTACTTGTCGTTGTACGTCTGCGGCGTGCGGGGAAGGTGGCCCAAGGGGTCGGTCACCCCCAGCTTCTCCATGATGCCCATCCTTCCCTCCACGCGAATCGCGAAGCACGAGGGGGGAGAAGGCGTGATTATGTAGTACCGCAGGTACGGGTACTACTTTGGCTCGTTATGGGGGTCAAGGAAGCGGGCAAGCAAGGAAAGGGAAAGTCGGCACGGCCAATAATGATGTGCGCGAGTCGAGGACCCACGCGGTTGGGGGCAGACCGGAAAGTGACAATTAAAAAAAAAAGGGACTGGACGTCAGTATATCCGTAAAGGTCGGATCGATGAACCGGAGGGGCGGCAAAAAAGGAAGAGATGGGGCTCCAGTCCAGGTGTGACCCAGGTCGTCCGAAGTGTTCAATGTGAATACTACTACTGGATGTGATACCCGTTGGAGGAGGGCCGTGGGTGACGTGACATGTAACCAGGCCAGCCGGAGGGTTCGTTGGTATCGTTGGGTGAGAACGGAGTGAGAGGTGGAAAGAAAGAACAGATTTTCGAGACTGAAACATGGGACCGTACAGAACAGTCAGCCCGGAATAATTGTGGTCCTGTTTCCCTCCTGGAACATGGGCGTTTTTAGCCCATGCGCACCGCGATAATCTGCTAAATGTCTCTCTCACTTTCCTCCCTCTCTTTCACTCACACTGCTGTAAAGTCTCTACTGTCAGCCTGCAACTGCAGCCTGCCGCCAGCTGTCAGCTGAACGCGTCAGCAGCTCCACCCGCCCAGAGATTCCGCTGCCGCAGAGCCGCGCACAAGGCTTAGCGCTCTTCCCACGCCTGGTAGGCGCTTGGCGCGATGCCGTCACTGTGCGGCTTTCCATCTGCAGTTCTGCAACTCTCGACTTAAATGTTGGTCCTGTTGGACGTCATGAGAACCGCCGAGGGCTAGGCAGAGAGAGCAACCTCGAGCACTGGTCGGCTCGAGATGACAAACAGCCTGCAAATCCGTTGCAGGCCGCCGCCCAGAGATGCGGCATTTCGGCATCTGTGTAGCCGTAGCTCAGACGCTATGGGCCTATGGCTGACTGATTGGATTTTAGTCGATGACAGGCAATGAAAATCGGGACTAGCGCCGCTCTGCCGGTGATGGGACGATTTGATGGGATGGCCGGAGGCCGAATGCACCGGGGAAAAATTAGGGGGGCCTTCCACTGCTATTTTTAGCTCGTGATTTGCTGACATAATACAGTCCTCACCGGAAGACATCGCGATGAGGCGCGATGAGGCCCGATTCGGTGTGGCCCTGGAAGGAAAGTCTGCTACGACACATACGACAGTGACTGACAATAAAACATCAGCAACTAAAGTAAGGAAAGTTGGCGATGATGGTGAAGGATGACGGTGACAACAGAGACAGACAACAGCGACAACCAAGGGCCTAGGGATAAGCTAACTGACACCGAGTAGGGGACCGGGGCCACCGAACAGGGCGCCTTGTCAATTGCTGGTCGTACTACTACCAGAGTGCGGCAGTAAGAATGCATGGTTATGTTAAGGTCCCATGAGTAGAGTGAAAGGATTATCCGACCAAACCAAAGATAGAAATCCAGTCCAATGTCCAAGCCCCTATCCACGCCATAGGTTCAACAACAAACAAGCCAACGTCCGTAGACTCGCCGTAGGATAGTCAGAACTGAGACACTCTCGGAAAAGTATACTGTTGCCGGCTGTGAGTTTTTGACCAGGGCTGATGCTTGAGTATTCGGTAGCGTGTTGTATGTGTCGGTCTAGTAGAGATATGCCAAGACTCTGTGGAGTAAGTCAGCCAAGGCCCCGAGTGCGGTATCGAGCCAACACAGACTTACAGAGCTCAAACACGCCGGAATAGTCGTTCTGCGTCGCCATGTGCAACGCCTGCATCCGGGCAGCGTTCGACGTCTGCTAGACGTCGGCACACAGCCTGATGTACTCCAGCTTGCCGAGGTCCACCGGGACGTCTTCCGGGACCTGAGGCAGCTGGCCCGGCGGTAGGTGGGCGTTGGCGTCCGGGTCATCGTCGTCTTGGATATAGTCATCGATGTAGATCTCTCGGCCTCGAAGCCCGCTCTTGAGGCCGGACAGAAGCCTCTGGCGCGTCCAGTACACGAGCCAGCTGGTGTTGTGGCGGTCCAGGCGGCGCAACTCTGCTCGGTCCCACTTGTTTGTGCAGTCGCCTTTTGCTTGGCCCCAGGTGAGGCCGGGAGACTTGGTGAATGCAATGAAGTTGCGGCCGCGTGCGTCACACAGCGGGAAGGTCAGGTCTTCCACCGTCCAGTTGATGTTCACCTTGATAAACACGTCGGCGCCGCGGCAGCGATGTGGGGGAGGCGGCGACATGTCCCCGTTGGCCTTTCGCTTGTTCGGCGTCTCGGCGTCCCGGTCGAGGGTGCCGACCTTGATGATACTGCAGGCCGCAGCGCGGTCGTCGACAGGGCCAGGCAGGGGTACTCTGCAGTTTGTGTTCCAGTTATTGTCGAAGACGAGATTCCAGAGTTTCTCTCGGGCGGCTTCCAGCTGGTCCATCTTGATTAGACGCCCAAGGCGGTTCTTGACCCAGAGGTCGAGTAGAATATCGTCCGCAAGGATTTGTTCTTCGGGTGTTAGGCCGTTGAAAGATTTGATGGCCCAAGCTACCTCGGCTTTGTCGGTTAGATCTGTGAATTCGGCTTCGAGGCGGCGAGCAAGGTCAAGAGCCGTCCTCGAGGTGATGTTGGCCATTACGAGGTACAGACGGCGAGTAGATTGCGACGACAATTTCGTGTGTCAGTTGATGATATCCTAATCAGTCTGCAAAAGGTCATCCGCAACTGCCTGTATGTGTCAACAGGAGTGACGACGACAGTGGAGACAGGGATGGTACCTACGCGGGATGGCGGAGAAGAGGGCAGTGATGTGGAAGATAGATCAAGATGATTACACCAAACCGAGTAGGTAATAACGTAATGTTGCTGAATGTGGCCAAAACCACCTGGCTTTCCGACACTCCAGGTCCTAGAAGAAGTCAATGCTGGCTGGCGTTTGCTTCGCTAGGTCGTTGTTATGCGCGTGGCCCCAAGCACGGAGCAGAAGAAGGAAGCAGAACGATGAAGTAAGATGGGGGAGAGGATATAGGAGGGAATGAGGTAGAGGAGGAAAAAAAGAGAAGGCCGACGACGGAACGAGCATCGTCTTTTATGATGTTCACTGTATGTAATCATCTAGGTGTCTAACAAATCAGGCAACACTTTTGTCATTGCAAGAATTGCTCTTTCCAAATGGTTCCTTGGGAGGCGACTACCTAGAGTGACACATCCCCGAAAGGAACACAACCACAAAGCTCATTGTTATGTTAAGACGAACCAGCCAGTTCCTGCCAGTTCCTGAGATGGTGCCTCTTGACTTTGAAAAAATGCCAGCCTTCCCAGGCTCAGATGCAGTCAATGTCGAGCAGGGAGTTGTCCATGTTGGTGCAAGTCCACTTCGGGGCCTTCCCGCTCGGCGGCAAGATGTTGACGTTGTGGGCTTGAATGTTCTTGCAGACCTGCATACATGAGTTCGGTTAGAGAGAAAGGATAGCCCAGTGGTCAGAGAGACGAACCAAGGGGTCGCTGCAGATGAGCGAGCCGACGCGGGGGTCGTTCTTCTTGGACGTCGTGCCGGTGAAGTCCTTGAAGAGGATGTCCTCGATGATGAGCGTGGCCTGGTGCGAGTCACATGTCAGCTATCTATAGACCGGGTTTCTGTAGCATGGAAACACGTACCGGGTATTGACGACACGCCTCCTGGCTAGACGCGAAGTAGCACTGAGTAAGTTGTATAGCCCCTGGATTGACAAGTCAGCATCCGTCCACCTCATTTATCCAAGAGGACATCATTCAAGGGTGCTGAAACAAGACTCACAGTCGTTATTCTTGTTGCGGAACGTGTCGTACGTGACGTTCCTCGCGTAGCCCAGGCCGCCGCCGACCTCGGAGTTCGTGGTGCCGGGCGGGACGCCGGGCCAGATCTTGATGCGGGCGCCGTCCGAGGCGTTGGACATGGAGATGTTGTAGACGTACAGGTTCTCGACGATGTCGACCTGGCCCTGGTACTGGCCCAGGCTGCCGACCGAGATGCCGTGCGAGCCGTTGCAGACCAGCCCCTGCACCAGGACGTTGGTCGAGTTGGGCTTGAAGGAGACGCAGTCTGGGAGATGTGTGAGCAGGCCTTCTCACTTTATGGTTGTGCGGGGCGTGTTTGCGGACGTACCATCAGTGTTGTCAATGACTGAATTCTGGATGACGATGTTGTCGCTGCGGTAAGTATCCCATCCATCCGTGTTCTGTAGACGATTCAATCAGCACCTCGGCCATTTAAGCTAGCAACAGCTAGACCTACCTTGGCCGGGGACGTTGCGTTCGTCACCTTGACGCTCAGGTTCATGTCAGAGATCAAGATGTCGGACGAGTTGGCGATGATGTTGAACCAGTTCGGCGAGTCGCGCATGTTGAGGCCAGTGATGGACCCGCCCTTGAGCCCGTCGGTGCCGAGCAGCAGGGGCCGAACAACCGTCGAGTTGCCCTTGAGCGCGTTCCACCAGGTTTGGCCGAGTCCTTCGATGGTGCCCTGCCCGAGACCGTAGATGTTGACATCCTCTCCGCCAAACCTCCACATCAGATTCACGTTCTGGTACCGGTACGCGAACGTGTTGTTCTGCCAGTACTCCACATCATCGTTGAAGACCACGGTGCCGAGGATCGCAAAGTCGATGTGCTTGAGGAAGGTCAGGTCCACGCGACTCGAGATGGTGTACGTCGCGCCCGGCATGAAAACGACCGTGCCGCCGTCGTTGCAGTCTTGCGCGGCCTTGATGACGGCCGGTCCGGCGTCGGCGCCGCTGGCAGACTTGGGGCAGACGATGCAGACCCTAGACGGGTCCCGGGCCGGGCTGACGGGGAGGGGCCGGGTCGGGGTCTTGGGGAACGGGACGATGTTGGGGCGGGGCGGGACCTCGTACCCGGCGGCCAGGCCGAGGACCGGGAGGGCGGGGATGAGGTGCTTGAGCAGATGCATGGCGACCTGGGGGAGGGGGCAAGGGGAGATGATGTCTGGGCACCTGAGCTTCAATCTTAACCCGTGTGATAATGGTTGGGCTAGTTATTGAGTACTTATAAGCTTAACTTCTTAAGCTTGTGCGATGCAAGCTCAAGTGTAGCATTCCCCGAGAATCCTCAGAATCCACTTTGAATATCACCATCTCCATATCCTCCACTGCGATGCCTTCCCTCTTCGACATAGGCAGTACGGAAGAGGGTCCTTGTCACGATGGGCGTCTGTAGCACTGTAGTTCGTCGCCAGTGCACCACCAAAAAGAGGGGGGATGAGGTGGGATGCCGGGTGCAACCACACCTCCCCGCAACATGCAGGCCAGCCACGTTGAATTTAACCGGACGATTGAGAACTACTAGGCTCATGAACTGATCCTTCCTGATTGTCGGGTATATCGTCGTGATGAAAGGGTGGGAAGGATGCATGCGGGGAGACGCGGGGTCGCATACGGGCGGCTATCCGAACATCTCGGACCCCTGAACCGGAGCTGTCCGCGATGCAGGCGGCGAAGCTGTTGCATTGGCGGAAATGCCGGTGTGCTTCCTTCGCAATGAGATAGCGCGAGCAGCCCGACGGGATTATGTTCAAGCCGACCAGGGGGGGTTGTCGACCCTTTCCTTATAAGAGTAAACAGCTCGCTCGGGCTCATTTGAGATGCCGACGGGATACTTCGTTCTGGAAGATTGCCGGAATTGGCAGAGTTGCTGAGGTAATTGGAAACGAGACAACCTTATCCTTGTGCTTAACCTTGTTTTCATTTTTCAGAAAGATCACATCTAATGCTGAAACTAGACACCAAATGGCACTCTCAAGGAGCAGACTTCCCAGAGTCAGAATTCTGCGCACGAAAGGCCTCTATAGAGGATCCCAAAAAGCGATGAAAATGACGTGATGAGCATTAAAAGACTCGCGTTGCCTTACGTAAGCAAGTGCTGCACGAAGGTGACTCAGTTTCGACAGATTGGGTAAATTGCTTTGGTATTTATTACCTAGGATGGATGCTCAACTCTATCGGAACCTCACCTCACACTCAACACCATCAATCGCATAAACGTCCATCACGATGAAACCCGAAAACCTCCCTTTGGACGAGCAACTGGCCCACCTCCACACCGTCCTCTCCACCAACAAGACCCTCCTCGAGGTCCTCGAGCGCGCCGCAAAACTCAACCTACCAAACTGGTATCTCGCCGGCGGCGCACCCTCCCAGACGATCTGGAACTTCGTCAGCGGCAAGCCCCCAGAGACGGGCATCCACGACTACGACCTCGTCTACTTCGACCTCGCGGACCTCTCCTACGAGGCCGAGGACGCCGCCATCCGCGCCGGCGAGCGCGTCTTCGCGGACCTCCCGGCCGCGGAGATCGAGATCCGCAACCAGGCCCGCGTGCACCTGTGGTACGAGCGGCGCTTCGGCTCGGCCTGCCCCGCGCACGCCTCCGTCGAGGCCGGCATCGACTCGTGGATCTCCACGTCCGCCATGATCGGCGTGCGTCTCGAGGAGGGCGGCGCGTGGAAGGTGTACGCCCCGCGCGGGCTGTCCGACTTCTTCCGGATGGTCGTGCGGCCGAACCCGCAGATCGGGCGGAGGGAGGCGTACGAGGAGAAGGCGAGGCGGTGGATGGGCATCTGGGAGGGGCTGACGGTTATGCCGTGGCCGAGCGAGGCGGATGAGACGCCGTTGAGGCTGCGGGACGCGGATGCGGCTGTTCAAGGGAGTTGAACCTCTGTTTCTAGCTCTAATAGAAGCGAGTGATTAGTCTTCATGCTTATTTTGGCCTCTCCGTTTCACTGTCTTGAGGTCTTCGGGGCCACAGAGCCTGATTGATTTGCATGCTGGAATTATCGGGCATACAAATCTCTATCCTGAGTCAGTTCTCGTCATTTCCATTACAGATGGTCTGTTAGGTTGGTACTCGAGATACCCCGCCTCTAACCTCGGGTCTGCCGTACCTAGCAAGGACCCTTTGTCCTGCATCCATCTGCAACTCTATGCATACATCTCCAACCCTCGGCATCTACCTTCAACCCTCTCTGCATCCATCTTCAAGGATACCAACTCGTGTCGGCCTCCTTGAGCATCTGCGACAGAGATTCCGGATGGACCACCTCCGAGGGCAAGTCTAGCAGCTTGATGGCCTTAGCGAGAGACTTGATGCTCACGTTGATCTTAGGTTCTGGGTTGACGCGCAGATTATACCTGTCAAGTTTGTCAGCACCGTGCCATCTGTCACTGTTCTACGACAGCTTGTGGGGTCATCGTACCTAGTATTCTTCCCGGCAACCTTTGCCCATCTCTTAACCACTGAAGGATCCGGGTCAAAGTCCCATGTCCCACGCCACCCAATGACGGTCTCCTTGACGGTCTTGGTGTCTTTGGCGCAGTAGTAAAACTTGAACGCATGACCCCAGCGAAAATTCCATATCACCATCGTCTTCAAGACAGGCATTGACAGGGCGACCTCGGCAGCGGAGCTCAAGAGTCTTTCCATATCGTCGACTTGGTTGTTTTCTGGTTTTATGAGTCGCCTTGATGTGAGGACCAGGAACGTCAAGTTTTCCCAGACCCAACCTGGCTGGTATGCACTGAAAAAGTCCCAGGCCTCGACCATGAATGTGACGGAGAGCTTCTCGAGAAGGAGACTTAATGTCGCGAAAGCAGCGCCGACCTGAGGGGATGCCATCCGGATACCGTCTGGTAAGGGAGGCGACCCTACATAGCCTTCTACAAACACGGAAGTGAATGCCTCGTTGGTCTCCTCGAATACCGATAGTTCCCTCAGCGTTCTTGGTAGTCCCGACCCGAAAAATCTGGCGTAGTCTGAATACATAGTTAGCCAGTGTGATAGATTGGTTAAGTTGGGTGACACTTGCGCCTATCCTGTGCTTGCTGGGCCTGTACATGCCACTTTTGCCACGGCTCAAAGGTGAAATACTTTAATCCAGGAAGCTGTTTCACCAAGTTCTCCAGGAGATGAGGTTCGAACGGCCTTCGGGTTTGTCGACGAATCTCAAGTCGGTCTACCACAGGAAGCCGGGGGATGCTGGCTGGTGTCCGAGGTACGCTATAGTAAACACCCCCAAAGATTCGTTCCAAGCTATATTCGGAAGGAGCCGTGGTATTGCGGTCATGAATCCAATGATGCCACTCGTCGTGACCTGCGCGGAGATTGCGCTCCATATTAGGTCGCTGCGTTGGAGGAGCGAGAGGGTCGAATATCCAGCCTTCGTGCTCGCCGCCAAAATAGAAGTTCTTGAAAGAATGCTCCTTGTCGCTCGGAGACTGCATGCTGAGCTCCAGAGTCAGCCCGGCCATCTCCTCCCTCGACAGGATAGCCCAGAGCTTCTCAATCGCCTTCCGGACCAGGTTATGGTTCTTGAGATACAAGCTTTTGCCTTCCCGTTGCCTACAAGCTTGACACGAATATCGCAGCAGCTCGATATTCAGCCAGACGTGGCCCACAAGCTTTGCCCGATCCGGCCTGACGATGTCTCCCATTGTTTCCAAGTCTGCTGCTGTCACCTTCAGCCGGCGAAAGTTTTCTTTCTCCAGCTCGGCCTGCCACTCCTTGCAGACAGACGCGCAGGCACTCCAGCGGGGACCTGTTTGCGGGAGGTACTCGAAGATCTTACGCCGCAGTTCCGGTGGAAGGGAGGTCCAGACTAGCCCACTTGTCGCCGTAGTATTCTGGGGCCCTGGGCTCAGCGCCAGGGCAGGCTGATCTGTCATGTTCGTGAAGGGGGCGGCAGGGTGCCGAAGGTCGAGCGGTTTGACAACCAGATGATGCTGAAAAGAAAATGAAAAACGTCGATAGTTAGTGTGTTTGTCCACAGGGAAAATTTCTCGTCCCAGAGAGAAAAAATTGAACACCTGGTGACCAGCGCCAGATGGGTCACGCTGAACGTATTTTCCACATCTTGCTGGCCGTCGTGCCTCTCTATCGTATCAAGGCATGGGATGCGGTGGAGTTCACCCTTTAATTAAGGTTTTCGAACCCACCAGGCAGCGGCCTGCAAGCACATCAATTTTATGTAGCCCTTTTCTGCGAAGTTAGCCAGCTTTGAGGGCAGACAGTTTCCTCTATCAGGTTGTTTTTAGGCTAGGATAGATACTGTTCATCAGAAGGACAAGAGCGGGACGTAGGTAGACGCAAGCGAAGTTATCGCGAAAAAAGAAATCACGATGTCCATCTGACCCGAGTTTTGTGATTCCAAGCCCCTTGAGTGTAGTTTATCCAGAGTAAAGAAAGGCTCTGATGATTGTCAAAAACTACTGACCGCCTTCCTACGGCGGGCGTGTACCTCGAGTTCTCTTGGTCCCGCTTAAACGCCATTTTTTTCAAAGCATGTTGCGAACAAGGGGTATTGTCAAATAGAGTTTTCCACTTGAGAAATCTTTACAAGTTACGCTCGAGTGTACACGCCGTTGTGGCTTGGTTTATCTATCTCCGACTACTTGGTTAAAAGCTAGAGGAGGAATCTACTCTCTTCGTTTCTATCTCCGTCTAAGTGGAAAGAAGGCCTTGATGTCTCTCAGCAGACTTTTCTTTTTTCTTTTCTTACTTAAAAGCAGACAAGAGGAAGAAGATTTGCATTTTCCTGTTCTTTTAAGACGAGTTCAAATTCTCTTTCCCGGTCATCGCTCTCTACCACTTCTCATCTGTCATCATCAACACCAAGGTCGATCTTTCTTCCCACGTGTGTATACACCTACGGTGTTCAACGATACAACTACAACTACAACTACAGGAGCAGCAGCAGCAGCAACAAAACAATAACGGGTGTATACACAACTCGGACGAGTAACAAAATTTTGACACAATGCCTTTCATCGGAACCGGGGTGGCGACTTTCAAGGACATGGTCTTTGTCGAGCCTGTCAATCGTCAAGTTCTCTCTGACAAGGCGTTTCTTCTGTCGCAGGACGACATCCAAACCCTGCAGAGCGCCTTCAGCCTTGCCGGCTCCCCCATACCTGTGAGCCGCTATGCCTGCCCTCGCACGCAAAGTCTGTTCCTTGAGTTCGGGTACGGACTCGATACAATTAGGCGATGTCTGGAGATGGAGCTTCCCGGCACAAGCAGCCTCGTCAACGAACTTGGGCAGATCATGGAGAAGCTTCGACAATGCATCCTCGACGAAGCAAGGTATCGCGACCTCAACGCGAGCCTCCAGCTGCTCTTCCGAGACCACTATGCATCCAAGTATCTCGACCGCCGCTCGAGGGATCTCGAGGGCTCGGCGGCGAGGACCTACCGAAGGACCTCCGCCCGCGCGCGCGGGAGCATGCGCCACGCCCAGGACCTCTCCACCACGGTGCCCGAGTTCACCACGGTGAGCGAGCTGGTGCGGGCCTTCGACGAGGAGCTGGCCAAGAGGGGACTCCCCGACAACTCGTGGGAGCTCTGGGACTTGGAATGGGACGAGAAGGCCGGCCTATACGACACCCCGGCTTATGTAGCCCTCGAGCGGCTCGCGAGTCTGTGGTACGACGCCCCGTGGTTCCTGATGGACGTCATGCGGGAGGGGACGAAGAGCACCGAGCTCGAGGACTACACCGACAGAGCATGGCGGGGCAACTTCACTTTCCTGGCGATAGATGATATCCAAGTACTAAAGTATCGTCTGCACAGGTCGGAAGATGAGGCGCTGATGGACCTTGTTGCGCGACGCATGGTGCAGAAGATCAAGGAGGATGAGTTGCGGTAATCAAGGGGGTGGAAAGCTCGGGGTAAAGACCGAGAAACGACACCGTATGCGAGGCTCAGTTCAGTGACTGATGCATCGTTTGTGTTCGCGGTGCTGGTGTCTTTTTTGTCATAAGGCATATAGGGGTAATTGCTGGAGGAGCAAGCATAGGCATCTGGTTTTTCTTTTTCGTGGGTTGAAGTTTCATACTGTCAATATCAATTCCCAAATTACACCACAAACAAACGCAGAATCTCACGTGCACACACACACTCGGCCTTTCGGTGTTTTTCTCTCTCTTGGTGGCTTGAGACCAAGCCGGCTCAGCATGTACGCCAAGACGAGAGAAGAGTGCTGAGCCGGAACGAAATGGACGCCAAGCACCTTGGCCATCTCGGTGAAGCTTGATCCAGCCCAACTGCTTTTTGCCTCCCAATACTTGGTGTGTCCCGTCTTCAATTTTTCGTGATCTTTCTGAATGGGATAAGTCGTGGTCTGGATGTCATCAACAGATTTGCCCCACGTGCGGCCAATGTTCCAGGCTGAGTGGTCGTCCTGCGGTCGCGTCGCGCCTCGACCGCGCCAGGCTACTCGACGAAATCCATGTGACAGGTTCGCCAACCCTTCGAGATCGGAAGTGGCCTAATGGCCGGTGGGATGGGATGTCGTCGATGTCGACGGAGATCAGAAGAGTTTCCTGTGCCGCCTGACAGAACGCCGCCAAGCCGGTTAAATGGTCGTCGGGCAGAGAGGCTCTGTCCCCCCTCCACGTTGGCTGCCCCAAGGACAACGTTTTTGCGAGAAAAGAGCGAATCTGGGGGTAATAGACATATCTATCTTGGCGTGATTTGCAATGGTCCTACTGGGCAGGCTTTCGTGTCGGTTGTTGGTGCGGTGAGTCTTGGTATCTGGCGTTTTTCTGATAGGAGGACTTTCTTCCTCCCGGCGTTCGGGGTCAAAAAACGCGTCCGCACCTTTTGCTGTCACTTTTATCGTGCGATGGAATCACAACAAAAGTCCATTGGGGCGCCAACGAAACAGGGCCAACCAACCCTTCCGCGCGCTGCCAATCCTCCAAATGCGGCGACGAACCCATGCGCCCGCAGATGTGAACGGTGTGATCCAGTCCTGTTTGTGCGCGCTTGCTTGCCTTTTCCCCAGGCTGCGCGTCCGCTACTATCTGGGGGAGGGGACACAGAGTGGGATGGTGGGCATCCTCCACGGGGTAAGATCCTGGGGTAACCGACATGGAATTTTGGTATATTATTCCCGGCCGTCTCGCCGACGGCTGTCTCTTCACACCCCCCTTTTCCTTCTGCCTTGTCGAACATACCCAAAACCCAAAGCATCAGAGTTGAAGTCGCTTTAGCCGAGCTGCAGAAACGACAGACAAGATGGTGTCTGGAAAAGTTCACGCGTGGTGAGTGTTCCGACGTCAAGAGAGTTCCATCTTTGGGACGCGATCTGACCGAGAACGATGATAGGTACTCCGCCCTTTTGGCGGCCATGTGCATGGTCCTCTACGGATTCGATGCCTCCGTCTTCAACTCGGTCCAGGCGTCCGACAACTGGATGAACTACTTCGACCTCGACGCCGTACGTTTCCGTCTGTCTCCGGCGGTCTCCCCGACCGACCGGACATTTGAACCTACGCCCGCAACGCTGACACGGCGCATTACAGGACCGAGACACCCAGCTGATTGGGCTGATCAACACGGCATACACGATCGGTGCCATCGTCGCAGGCTTCTTCCTGGGAGGACCCCTGGTGAGAACAACCCCCTTTCGCCTCTGCGACAACCAGCAGGTCATTGGGAACTGGACGGCTGACGATGGGAAACTCTAGGCCGACTACGCCGGACGCCGCGTCGGCATGGGAACCGGGTGCGCCGTGACCATCATTGCGGCCTTCATGCAAGCTTTCGCGCCTCGCCACAACCTTGGCGTCTTCATCGCCGGCCGAGTCATCATCGGAATCGGACAGGGTCTCGCTCTGAGTAGGTTTACGGCAACCGAGCATCATGTGTGCGCCAGTATCTAACATTCCATAGCCGCCGGCCCCGTGTACATCAACGAAATCACCCCGGCCGACATCCGCGGTGTCGTCATGACGTTCTGGCAGCTGAACTTTAGCGTCGGCTCCTTCTTGGGTGAGTCTCTGACAAGTAAACCCTCTCTGACCATGGACCCACGCTGACAACCCCTTAGCATACTGGATCAACTGTAAGTCTGAACTGAAATCGGGCGACGACTCTGGTTTCGTGACCCGCTGACATCGTGCCCACCTCAGATGCCTGCAGTCTGAACCGCGAGGCGCTGGGCGAGTGGGACTGGAAGATGGTCGTCGTCTTCCAGGTCCTCGTCCCGACCATCGTCTGCGCCCTGCTCTGGACCATCCCCGAGTCCCCCCGCTGGTACATCCAGAAGAACAAGGAGGAGAAGGCCCGCAAGGCAATGCTCTCCCTGCGCAACAGCCCCGAGGAGGCCGAGCAGGAGCTCCTGACCATCAAGGAGGCCATCGAGTACGAGAAGGAGGCCATCAGCACCAACTACAGCGCGCTGTTCAAGGACCCGTCCGTCCGCAAGCGTCTCTTCCTCACCATGCTGCTCAACGTCGGCCAGCAGCTCACTGGCCAGGGCACCCTCAACAACTACTCCACCCAGATCTACCGCAAGGTGTGGCCCGATACCAAGACGATTAACCTCATTAACGCGCTCAACGGCACCTTTGGCATTCTCTTCACCCTGAACGCCATGTGGACGGCCGATCGTTTCGGCCGAAGGTGGCTGTTCATCGTTGGTGCCGCCGGTATGGGTCTCGCCATGATGTTGGTGCCGGTCGTCAGCTTGGCCACGCCAGACCTCGAGGGAGGTGTGAAAAGCGAATCGGTTGGCATTGCGATTGTCTTCCTCCTCTTCTTGTTTGCCTTCTTCTACAAGCCCAGGTAAGACAACTTCTAATACTGCCGTCGTTCAATGCCGAGAACGCGCGTACTGACGTCTTGACAGCTGGGGAGCCACCGTCTGGATCTACACGGCCGAAGTCTTTTCGATGAACATTAGAGCTCAGGCAGTCGGTATGTGCAACCTTTTTTGGACACCCTTGTATCACGGCGAGTCGCGTGTAGTCGCGCGCAGGCTCTCGATTCCATTGTCCTCTTCACCGTCCGATCGTCGTCTTTACGATCTGCTACAACGCCAAACTCGAGATGCACTTGTCAGTTTGCTAACTCGGACCAGGCATCTGCAGTCAGTCGCAGAACGTGGCGAACACGATCTTCCAGCAGTTCTTCCCGACGTTCCTCAAGAACACGGGCCTCAAGTGCCTGTTCTTCTTCATGTCGGTCAACTTCCTGCTGATCGCGTACGTCTGGTTCTTCATCCCCGAGACCAAGAAGGTGCCCCTCGAGGAGATGGACGTCCTGTTCGGCGGCGTCAACCACGTCGAAAAGGGCAGCCAGCTCGTGGGCCTGGGCCCCGAGACTGAGGTCAAGGACGTCGAGGCGGCTGAGCGGAAGAAGAAGGAGGAGGGCGAGGCCAGGGAGGTCTAAGGTCCTCCCGGGATGGCTCGCATGAAATATCCGAGGCTTTTTCGCTCTAGCGAGGATAAGAGCGCGGCGGTTGGGATGAACTTTAGAGTCCCAAGTCGAGCTTTCTTAAACTCGACTCTCACAATTCGGTCACGTCAACCTGACACCGCCTAGATAACCTCTTGCGGGGACTCTAGATCATCCCGCGGGATAGTCCTGGCCCTGGACTGAGGTAGATCAGATGTCTTCCTCGAAGAACCGAGAACCTTAATCATAATCTAAAGTCGCATTGAGACAACGTGTTCGAGCTATGACCAAAACCTAGTTGCTATCCGGATCCCGGAACCGACATCTTTACCATTACAATGTGATGCGTATTGACCTCCGGGCTACTCCGGGCTACTCCGCGACGGCGCTGGACGCGCTCAGCGTCCCGTGCGGGGTAAATTGCGGGGCCGGTCTCAGAGTGGGGCGTGGGACTGTACTCGTCGTGGCCTGTCCTGCTGCGCCCTTTACAGTAGCGGCCGGAAAAGGCAATGAAACCCGCAAACTTCTTCCGCAGCAACCTCCACGGTCACCTATCCGCTAGACAGACAATTGCCCTTCAGCCTTTCCGCATCTTCATGTCTGTGATACGACGGAAACTCCCAAAGAAAGTCGACTGTGCGTCGTCGGCCAGCCGCCCCATCGCGGCCCCATGGTGATGTCTGAGGAGGACCCGAAAAGCCACACATGGACCAACAGACTCACATCTCCCCTCGACCCTCGCGAGCCTGACGATGGCACGCCATCACATTCTGAAGACGATGCCAGGTCAGCTCCTTCAATGGAAAGGGTTTTCCATAAGGCTGCTTCTCGACTGACATCGCTAGATTGTAGCCGCCCCCGCGATGAAATGGCCCGATCCGCTTCCATCCCACTCTCCCTCAGCCAACACGGCGTCGGCCGGCCGTTCCAAGACCGAGAGAAGGCGAGACTGTTTATGCACTATGTCCAAGATCTCTCTCTGTGGGTGAGTCTCCGTCTCTAGTCTCTTTCCTCGTCGATTCTACTCGAAATGGTTCTGACGGTGATCTGTGCCTGCAGGTCGACATTTGCGATACAAAACGACATTTCGGGATCGAGGTTCCAAAGAGGGCGTGTCACTCACCTTTATTAGCCTACTCGATAATTGCCCTCGCCTCGAGGAGTCTGTGTGCCATCTCGGGGACCGACGACTCCAAGCCGTCAACTTACTACAGCCACGCTTTGCAGATTCTGATCCCCATCCTGGGTGGCTCGATCGAGGAGCTGAACGAGGAAGTCCTCGCTGCCATCGTCATCCTGAGGCAGTACGAGGAGATGACAGGCAAGCCCTAACCGAAACAACAACCATACAAACACCACACGTGGCTAACTCTTCTTCTCGCCCGACTCCGCAGACTCGGACTTTGGCGTCCACCTCTCCGGCAGCTCCAAGCTGCTCAACTCCATGTTCAGCCTCGCGAGCAAGGGCGGGCTGGGCGAGGCGGCCAGCTGGGTCGTCCTCCGCCAGGACTACTGGGTCGCGCTCGTCCGCTCGCAGCCGATGAGCATCAACCTCGACACCTACCGCGGCTCGAGCTCCTTCGCGCGCGCCGAGCCCGAGTGCCTCGCCAACCGGGCCGTCTTCCTCTGCGCCCAGGCCATTACGTATGCGTTCCAGCCCACCGCCGTCCGCGACGTGGAGAAGTACGACAGGATCAACCGGGAGCTCGGGGCGTGGCTGACATCGAACCCGTGGCACGCTGATCCGTTGTGGGTAGAGCCGCCGCACGACAATAGCGCTAATGGGTCTGCGTTCCCTACGGTCTGGATGACGCATCCCGCACATGGTGAGTTACAGATCGACCTGTCAAATTTTTGTTTAGAGCAACTGCTAATGTTCGTGTTAGTTGTTGGTTACCAGCACTACAGCCTCGCCCGAATGGTCCTCCACATATTCAACCCCTACCTCAACAAGCCAAGCCTCGAAACATTTAGACGAAGGAGAGAATCAGAGGTGAGCTTGGTCGCCTACTAGCAGCTTTTAGGGAGGAATAACAGGCGTTGCTGACGCGAAACAGAAAGCGGTACTGGACAACTTCCGGGTACTTCTCGGCCTGGCAATAAGCAATCCGACGGTGGTCAACGCCGGATTTACTGCGGCACATGCTCTCAAGGCCTGTTAGTTCCTTGGGCTCTTCATCCTATCAAGCCTCATCCCATCGTGCTAATACTTGCTTGCACCAGGTGGCGTGTACCTGACCGACCCGAAAGAGCAAAAGGAGAGCCTGGTGTTTCTACAAAGGATCCACGAGAGGACGGGGTGGCAGACCGGGGAGCTGATCGAGCATCTGACCCTCCTGTGGTCGCAAGATACTCGGAGCAGTGCCTTCGGGCAGTTGTTTGAGGAAAGTGGGAGATAATGTTGATACAGCAGTTGTGGTTCTTTCTCCTTCGTTGAAGAGCCAGGAGCACAAGCAGGGGCCATTTCGAAAGAAGCATCTCGCCTGTACCGAAGCAATGATGTCTTGTCTAGCGTCACTTTACTGGGCTTGCAGGATCGGTCTACTACTGATCCTATGTGGTAACAATGTAACGTGAAACCTTAAATATGTTCAACCTTTGTTTCATGTCTCTTCCTGTCTAGATGCTCTAAATACCCATGCTCCTATGCTATTAGAGAAACCCTACAACTTGGGCTGCTGGTCAATGCGGCGCCCACTCTCGTCAAAGTAGAGCTTCTTCCCCGTGTTGAGGGCCTCCTGCAGGTAAGACCCAATCTGCACAGCCTGGACAGCACCGGTCAACTTCAGCGGCAGCTTCATGTTGTCCAGCGCAGCAGCCGTAAACTCATTCACCTCCTATTTCTCATCAGTCAGAATCTGTTCTCTCACAAACAACACAATTGATCTCAACTTACAGCGACGAAGGCCTGCTCGAAGCGGCCGTAGTAGTGCGCGGGCACCTCGCGCGTGATGCCCTGGGGCCCGTAGTAGTTGACGAAGTTGGCCTGCGGGTTGCCGTTGACGGTGATCTTGCCCCCCGTGCCGATGATCTCGGTGGTGTCCTCCTGGCCGTGGGCCATCATGCGCGAGTTGTAGAAGTAGGCGATCCGGCCGCCCCAGAACTCGACGATGCCGACGGCGTTGTCGCAGTCGCCGTGCTCCGCCAGCTCGGGCGACACGGCGGTGATGCCCGAGGCCGAGACGGACTTTACGACCGAGTCGTCGCCGAAGAACCACATCGCCAGGTCGATGTCGTGGACTTTGGGAGGGTGTTAGGAACAGGTACTGTTGAATAACACCGCTGAAGTAAGTTACGTACCGCTCATGTCGACGAAGCAACCGCCGTTGAGGGCTGCGTACTTGACGAAGAAACCGCTCGGGTCATGCTTGTCGCACGTCTGGGAGCGGATGATGGAGGGCCGTCCGATCAGACCCGCCTCGGCCTTCTCGAAGGCATCCCTGTATGAAGAGTCGAAACGCCGGGAGAAGCCGCACATGACTTTGAGGTGTGGCTTGTTCTGGGCAGCGGTCACGACTTCTCTAGACTGGGACGGTCTTAGCACTCGCACTTCTTAGTATCTTAGATGCAGGGGGGCACCCGGCTTACCTTCTCGAGGCTGAGGGAGATGGGCTTCTCGCACAGCACGTGGAGGTTCTTGTTAATAGCCGCGATGGCCTCGTCGGCGTGGACCTTGGTGACGGTGGCAATCACCACGGCCTGGAGACCCGGGTGGTTGATCATCTGGTCGTAGTCGGTGTAGAGAGTGACGCCGTAGGGCTCGAGGTTCTCCCTGGCCCAGGCGAGCTCGGCCTGGTCCGGGGTGAAGGCGGCGACGAGCTCGGCGCGCGGGGTGCGGTGGAGGAAGTTGACGGCGTGGCGCTTGCCCATGCGGCCGAGGCCGGCGGCACCGATCTTGAGCTTCTGGACCATGTTGCGCGTTGTCGACGACAGGGGTCTTGCTGGATTACTGCTCGTACTCGGGAGTTCTTCGTTGGTGGCTATCAAACGAACAGAGCAAGAAAGATGAGAAGGCAGAAGCTGAGGTTTGACTACGAGGCGTATTCGGGAGGAGAGTGAGAGTTCATTTTATATACACGATGGTTGCAAGGTGCCTGCACGGAGATGGAGCTGGCCTGCTTCCCATCGGAGATTTACGCCTTTCTCGTGTACACGCAAAGGCAGCTACACATCACTTCGTGGTGAAGGGCGGCATTCGGGAACTTGCTTGTGCGAGTTGCCACGGCTAGAGGCTGTAGATGTTGCAGGTGTCTATGGCTATCCCCATCACTAAGAGCCAATCAGAGGCGGGGACTCTGCCCGCGAAGTTGAGCCGAGGGCGGAACGACTTACCTCGTCTTCTGAACAGGGTTAAAATCTCGCGAGGTCCGTGACGATCCCGAACGCGGGGAAGTGGGGCCGGAGAGGAGGCCGAGTCATGGTGGAGAGCGGATTTTGGTGCGGTCGCGCAACTTTAACCCCTCTCGACCATTACGGCAATGAAAACGCGAGACAGAACCGCCAAGTCTGCCTTGAAGTTCCAGATGCCCCTTTCGAAAACTCGGAAACCAACACTGAGCGCGTTCACATCCCCATCCGCGGAGGAAACCCCAGATCGACAAGCGCAAGCAAGGTTTTACGGTGTTTGCGCGAGAACACACTTCTGCCAAGACCCAAGTATAGTCTTTAGAGGTAAGCGAGACTTGCCTTATGGTTCAAACTCTGACGGTCAGACGGCCGGTAGGGTGCCGTACCGCGCGTTTCGAGCTTGTGCTTTGTGCTGGACCTGACTGGCCGCTACGTCTTAGAGTTAACCCGCGTAGGTTCGGCGCAGTCTAGCAAGACATGGGACTGACTGGGTCCCTATCCGACTACGAAAGAAAAGAAGCAACCTGCTAACGGGTAACGCCTGGCAGGGACCCTCCTCCCTCTCTCCTCCTTACGCCGTTCTGCCCCGTCCTCCTCCGGATTCTCGGTGTTGGGTCTCCCGCGACCTTCTTCCCCAAGTTTGCCTGTTTTCCCCCGCGCTCTCATAGACCTTCCAACCCGGTCGAGAACGGATAAAACGAAGCGAGCCGCCCACTGGCTAAGGAAGCGGACTACTGTCTGTTCATCGCCGCTTCCGGTGAAAGTCCTCGACAATCACTAAACACATTGCCACCGGTCTCCCGTCCCCCCACACAAGCAGTGGCGCCAACTAGTATCCTTTGTTTCTTCCATCCCACCCCGCGGCACGGCGGGGTCTTACTATTCTCGATGCCCACTACCGCTTCGGGGGTTGTGAGGAGGCCGGGCTGCGAGAGCTGTCGCTCGAGGTAAGTCCCTCCCGCCCCCTTTCCAGGGAATCCGTGGGGAAGATCGCTTGGCTGCGATGTAGCGGCCCCTCGCTAATCTAGATCTGACTGTCCTCCCCCAGACATATCAAATGTGAGTTGTGGGGGTGTCCCATCTCCTACAATCCCGACTGGATGGTTTGTTTGTTAACCACGCATGATTGCCTCTTGACGCAGGCGACAAAGGAGACCCGTGCGGGCAGTGCGTCAGGAAAGGCAGGCCATGCCTCCGCGTCACCAAGCTCAAGTTCCGGCATATCACTGCCCCCAAGTACGTCAAGTGTTCATGTTCTTGCCCCTCGACCCAACCCGCCTTTAAGACCTTCACACGCCTGACTTCCTGGGGATCAGTGACGCGGATGGGAACCGCGGCGAGCCCCAGTACGAGTTCTCGAAGACGCAGAAGTGGTGCAGGGTATCCGGGAAGCGGCTGCGGTTCATCGACGAGACATCAGACGTAACCAGCATTCACAACGACGACTTTGACTCTGAAGACGACATATTATCCGACGAAGATGTCCCTCCCAGCCCTCCGAGACCGACTCCACGTGGTCAAAACGAAAGTAGTAGGACTGTGGCCACACCGCAACTTGAAGGCTGGGCCCCGAGCCCGGTTACACAAGCCATCGAGAACCCCAATCAGCCGCCGCCTATCGATCGAGTACACACATACCCAATAACAAAGCTCCCAGCTCTCCACCCCTACCAAAGCCCCGGATGCGCGAGCCACGTGTCCGTAGACGAGCCCCCGCGGGCGTTCTCCCCCGTGCCCCGGAGCCAGATCTCCGGCCCGATCGGGTCCATCAGCTCCTTCGGCAGCGCCGGCCCGTCCGACGACCCCAGCCTCCCGGAGCCGCAGCGGCCCTTCGGGACGTCGAGCTTTCCGCTCAGGGACCACCGCGAGGCGAGCCTGGTGCGCTACTTCACCGAGTTCATCGTGCCGGCGTTCGACTTCGGGGACTCCCGGAAGCGCTTCACGACGCTGATCCCGAGCCGCGCGGCGCTGAGCCCGCTGCTGCTCAACGCCGTGCTCGCCGTCTCGGCCAAGTCCAGGGACGCGGAGGATGACCTCGCCTTCTACGACAAGACGGCTGAGCATTATTACCGCGTGGCTCTGGAGCTGCTGAAGCCGGCCTTGGCCCTGGTGGCGTATCCTTCGGAGGTCGGCGACACACATGTGGCCGCCGCTGTTCTGTTACGCCTGTATCACAAGATCGACCGTAGGTCCATCTTCAGCCTAACACTGCCCTCCAATAGTGTAGCCTCTCTTCCCAACACAGTTTGCGGCTGACATATCCCAGTCTCCGAGGTCATATCCCCCAGCGACGAAGCCCCCGGGAGCATCTACGACTTCCTCGTCTCCCGGACCGCGCACCACCCAACCCCAGGCGGCCTCTCGGAGGCGGCCCTCCGTGGCTGGATCCGGCTCGAGATCTTCTGCGCCGTCATGCGGCAGGAGACGCTCGACGTGCGCCTGGACGACCTCGGCTTCGATCGCGCGCTCTCGCCCGCCGACGACGACACCTGGGCGTGGCGGATGGTGCTGCACTCGATGGACGTCGTGCGTTACTGCTTCGGCGCCGGCGGGAGGAGCGCCGCCGCCTACGACAAGCTGGCGGCGTACGCGGCGCGGTGGATGGGCGCGGTGCCCGAGTCGTTCCAGCCGGTGTTCGTGCGGAATCCGCCCGCGGGTGAGGGAGACGTTTTCCCGGAGATATTGCTCCTTAGTGATGCTGTTGTTGTCGGAATGCAGCATTTTCATCTCAACAGGCTTCTGCTCACGGCGCATAACCCGAACGTGCCGCGGCTGGGAAAGAATCAGAAGCTGGCTGCGCGAGCATTGGATGTGAGTTACCCTTCCTTCCCTGGTGCGGTCTGGTCTATCCCTTCTGTTCATGCTGAGAGTATGTATCGTCGGTTAACAGAAGGAGATCACAAACGACATCAAGATACTGTGCGGGATAGCCGACTCGATGGGTCGGAGCAACCCAGCTCACATGTGAGTGGCATCAAGCTTTCTCTCTACCTACCTATCTCTCCTTCTCCCTCGTCTTCACGTATTGACGAACAACCTCGCTCGGCGATCCAGAATAGCATGTATGGGAATCACATTGGCGGGTGACCGGTTGAAGTCCCAGCCAGAGCAGGAGGCGGTCTGCAACATGTTCTCGGCCACGGCAGATGCTTTTTGCTGGGACACATCTCCCATGTGAGTAATTCCTCTGCCTCTTCCTGCTCCCTGATATCCAATACCATGCCCTACTTCTCTTCTGATGTCACTGTGATCTGCTCTGCATGACGCTCGGCGATGCATCACGCAGGAACCGGGCAGGGGGGTTTGGGGGCAATATGCACACCGCTAACGTCTCTTGTTTCGTTTCTTGCAGTCTGCAACATCTCAAAGACGCATGGGGCTGGCCAGAAGCCATGGCATGCGGGCCGGGCTAAATTGCTACTGTTCGCGTCGGCTTTTCACGCGAGAAGCTCTCAAACGCCCGTCCACAGTTCCAGGCCTAATCGCGTTGCATTGGGGGCAAGCGATACGTTTCCTTGGATCCCATATTAACCCCACGAGGCGAACCTTTGGTATGGCTTTCTACCGTTATCTCTTGCCAAGAGACGTCAATGCCCATCACATTTTCCTCGCCCTGGGAGGTTGACAGGTTTGGTTCCGGGCGGGGGGCTGGTCGACTTTGGGCCGTGCCGACGACAGCCTCACAGCATCTTGGGCTTCGATGCAACGCACAAAGGAGTCTGGACTCTGGCAGATTGAGGCTTGAGTGCTGATCGCTTCCGGCGTTCGGTCTCCCCTCGGTGATGAGAGTGTCCAGCAGGTTTGATTGCCCCCAGTCGAAGGCCTCAGCAAGGGGGTGGGTGGGAATCACTCCACACTCTTCGCCCTATCCCCCTCCACAACCTTGTGTGGACTCTCTCCACCGTGCCGAGGCAGAGCGCAAGACGACACACAGTCATCCGCGGCGGCCCCCGATCGAGGGCATTGATTCGTATTTCGACCGTGCTTACGAATCTACGATGCTGGGAAAGTTGGAACTTGGAAGGGGGAGAGGGGAGAAAAGGGGGCCCTTATGGATTTCCAACGGATTCGCGATGGGGCCACCTATTTCTGGACCCATCGGATCCCCGCCAGGAGTAAGAATTTCGGAGAACCGTGTGTCGTCTTTCTGGGTCTCTTCTGTGGCCCCTTACCAGGCAGATGAGAATCCTCCGAGTGAGGGGCCGCCAGCGAGCCGGGGTGTATCAAGAGACGTCGTCAAATAGGGCAAAGAACGAGAACTCATTCGGTGATATCCACGTGCGACTCCGAGCCAAGTGCTCCTCCTACTCTGGGCTCTTGGGCCGAATTCGTCATGCGATGTCGACGCCACACCGTGCCTTGTGCGACAGCGATGGGATTGAACGGCGGTCTTATTCTCCGAGAAGGACGACCTATCATTATTTTCCGATGGTCACCAAAACGTGTTCTAATGCAGGCTGTTCGTTCACAAGCTACCTAATGCAGGCTAGACTCCCATGTTTCGAAGGAATCTAACGATGTGGCGCAGAGGGGGGAGCATCCATGCAGAGTTAGCAGCTCCTAGCCTCTAGCGCCGGCGGAGATCGCTCCGTAACGAGCTGTTCGTCCCGCAAATCCCCCTGAGCGAAGCATCTCCCAACACGAGGAGGTCCGGACTGTTGGTGGACACATGTTGTAAGTTGTTTACCCGCTTGGGAGCGGTGGGCCGTTACAGTCATGATTATCCATCGCTATAATCTGCTGTCTTGTGCGCATTTTCTTTTCTGTGGACGACCCGGAAAGCAGCCTACCGTCTCAGGTCGGCCGCAACACCAGACGTCTTTGGACTGCTCCGGCCCGATGTCTTACGTACCGGTGCCGGGAAGAGTCTCAGTTCCTGGCGATGCCCGTGAGAGCTGTCAGAGTTGCCTGGTAGCACTGCATAGTGGCATCCATGGTACCTGGAGTCTCAGTCAGCTTCTTCTTGGGTGACATGACGATATTACTCGGTTAGCCGTTATGATCCTGTGAACCGCTAGGGCAAGGTAGTATTTGCACGCAGCACTCTCGCTTGGGGGCAACGACTGCACATAGCCCTGCATCGATCTGCAGGAACAGCAATCTGTCGAAAACGGGGGACGGCAGTTGAGTTCATCTGCCAGCCAGGTCCCCGGGCTAGGACGAACCTTAGCCCTCCCTCCATGAGCACATTTCGAAGCGGTAGCTTGAATGCAAGTGTGAACAAGCGTGAACATATCTTGAGATCCCTTTCTACTGATGCTTCGAGAATGAATCCAGAGACGTCCAACCTCCATGGGAATGACATCCATTCGATGAACCAGCGCCACCCGACGCCACCGCCGCCACCGCTCCAATGGTCCCCGCAGCAAAACGTCCGTTCGCCGGAGCTCCCTTCCGGAGGCGGACTGGTCGGGGTCCCCTAGCCCGCGCCGACCTCAGCTTGTGCGGAACTGGCAGCTGTCTCCGCCCCTGCCGCCCGAAGACGCCTTCCCGCTTCGAGGCGCTCTGTAGCAGTGACTGGCAGCTCTCGGCGTTTTAGCTGCAACGTCGTGACAGGCGATCTCTACTAGTTGGAAACACCACGGGAAGTTTCCTCGTGGCGGGCAGACAGACTGACTGACTGACAGCCGGAGAGGTACACACTAGACAGACTAGCGCAATCGAGTGGGGAACAATGTTCCAAAGATTGAGGAAGGGGAGGGAGCAGGACTGGGGTGAAGTATTTGAGATACATTACAGATAGAAAGAGGGAGACGGTAACCCCCGGACCGGCGAGAAGAGCCAGATATTAGCCGATCTCATGCTGTCTCTTTGGGGCAGAGGGGACGGAAGGAACGCAATCTTGGGGTCCGAAATGGGAATATGCTGCATCGACCAGGGTCCATGTTCTACCCCCCTCTTCCTCCACCCATCCCCTGCTGTTAGTGCCCGGCGGCACGGGAATGAGCATCTTGGCCCGCGGCATCATCTCTTCCTTTTCTCTCTTCTCCCGCTGGGCCGTATAAAGAACATTCCTGATTCGATTTTCCCACTTAACCCCGTCCTCCCCCCCTTCTCCGGCCCCCTCTAGTGGAATGGAAGAGGGTCAGCTCTTTGGGGATCGCCCCGGTCAACCGCACATCGAAAACGACACATGGCACCCATGGTAGAGAACCGCGGGCCGGAGCTTCTGGGCGTCAACATCTTCTTCACCGTCGCGGCCATCATCGCCACAGCTCTTCGGTGCTATGTCCGGGCCGGCATCGTCAAGGCGTTTGGGAGGGATGACTGGCTCATGGTGTTAGCCTTGGTGCGAATGAGTCTGTTGTTTCTGGGGACTGGTTTAGTGACTAACGCCAGACGTAGCTCTTCTTCGTGTCATACTCTTCGTTCTCATCAGTAGGCGTCCGCTATGGCACCGGCCGCCACTTCACAGACCTGCCGAAGGAGGGCATCAGGAGCGCCATGGAGGTGAGACCACCGCTCTCTGCACACGACACTTGCCACGACATACTAACAACTGTGTCCACAGTGCTGGTTCTACTGCTACCTCTTCTACGCCCTCAGTATGATCACCTCCAAGATGTCCATCGCCTACTTCCTGCTGCGCATCGCCACGAGGAAGATCCACATCTGGATCATCTACACCGCCATGCTCTTCACCGTCCTCGCCGGCTTCGTTTTCTTCCTGGTCACTCTCTTCCAGTGCATGCCCGTCTCGTACTTCTGGAACAAGGACCTCGACGGCAAGTGCATCGACGTCAACGTCGTCATCGCCCTGGCGTACCTCTACAGCGCCTTCAGCGTCATCTCCGACCTTACCTTCGCCATCCTGCCCGGCTTCCTGGTGTGGGGTCTGCAGCTGAAGAGGCGCGCGAAGCTGGCGCTGATTCCGCTCCTCGTCATGGGCTGTGTGTAAGTTCAATGCTTCCCGTCTTGTCTGGGTACGACCACGAGGCTAATAGATCGACAGTGCAAGCTCGGCCGTTGTCGTCCGCTTCGGATACCTTATGAAGCTCAAGGACCCAGACTTTTTGTGTAAGCACCCTGTTCTTAGGCACAATCCTCAATACGATCAACATCTGACTGTATTCTCATTCAGGGTCCACCCTCGACATCGCAATCTGGTCCTCCGTCGAACAGGGCTTGGCCATCACCGCAGGCAGTCTCGCCACAATCCGCCCGCTCCTCAAGATCGTCGGCTGGAAGCTCGGCCTCACAACCAACCCGTCTCGCATGCGCATGACCGACGACGTCTCCCGCCGGCCCTCAGCTTTCATGGGCACCGGTCTCGGCGGTACCCAGACCAAGAGCGTCAACGCCACGAGCCAGCAGCGGCAGCAGCAGCAGCAGCAACAACAGCAGCGAGCGGACAGCCCAGAAGACGCGTACGGCATGTCCATCTTCCCTTGCAAGTGCTGCGGCCACTTCAAGTGCCAGAAGCGGGACAGCGGCATCTCGGCCAAGAGCAAGAGGCGGTCGAGCCTCGGGTTCCCGAGCCCGTGCCGGAAGAAGGAGGAGGCGCGGGTGCTGTCCAACGTCAAGTCCGTCACCGAGAGCGAGGAGGATCTCAGCATGGGGAGGACGAGGGAGGACTCGCACGACGCGGAGAGGGTGGTGCCCAAGAGTTTCCTCACTGGGAACGTGGAGCAGAAATATTGATCAGTATGTAATAATGGCCGGAGAAACAGGACGGTTTGGGATATCTACTACCGTCCCACGACTCTCTTTGAATATCTTATATCGTAATGAAAGCGTAATCAATTCCACGAGAACTCAATCGGATGCGAGTGAACTTCACCATACTTTGATATTGCCAGGTCTGGCGGAGGAAGCGTTGAGGGCTGTGGGGCGGGACATCGTATGTAAGTTCTGGGCCGACGGACGAGACGAGGGGGTTGCCGGCAAGTCGTAGGCCTTAACCACTGGCAGACTTTTGAACTGACAATGTGAGTTTGAAGTGTACTAGAGGCATTTGAACCGATAAGAGCATCATCCATCATGTCACCACTTCAGAACAAGTCAGCAAGATCTTGGTCACGGTTGACGGAAAACACCACATCAAAATGGGCAGCGGGATGCGGACAAGGGTATGAGTATATTATTCCACCGGATAAATCACGACTCGACTACACTAACAAAGCTGCTGGCACGAGTTCCCACCACCTCACTCGTTCTGAGCCAGAATCACATCGGCCGCCTTCTCGCCCACCATGTACGTCGACACGGCGGTGAACGTTCCCGGGATACGGGGGTAGACTGAAGCATCGACGACTCTCAAGCCAGCAACACCACGCACCCTGAAGCTAGAGTCGAGCACCGCCATCGGATCGTCGTCGGCCCCAATAGGGCAGCTCGACGAGGCGTGATGGCCCCACGCGGTGTCCTTAATGTATTCCTTAATCTCCGCCTCGGAATGGACCTCGGCGCCAGGGAGCACCTCGTCAACGGGCACGAGCTGGCGCGCAAAGGCGTCGCGCGCGAGGTTGATCGTCTCGTAGATGGCCTGGAGGTCGGCCTCGGAGTCGCCGGAGCCCGTGTCGAAGTAGTTGTACAGGATGTCAGGCACGTCGAGCGGGTCGGCCGAGCGCAGCGTCACCGAGCCCGCCGTGTTGCGCGGGTGCGACTTGAGCACCGCCCACGTGAAGAAGTCGTGGTCGATCGTGCCGTTGACGCTGTAGTTGGGGAAGTACCCGCGAAAGTTCACGGGGCCGCCGAAGGCGAACGTGTCCCACTCGCCGTTCTCCGCCGTGCTGCTCTTGAAGTACATGGCCGCCGCGAGGCCGATGGACTCGTACGTGCCGCGGTCGCCGAGCACCGGGTTCTCCCAGCGCTCCAGGCAGGGGTCGTCCTGGCCGTAGAAGCCAAAGTTGCAGCCCTCGAGGGAGGTAAAGTTGGAGGGCGTGCGGCCCTGGACGCTGACCTCGTAGTGGTCCTGCAGGTTCGTGCCGACGCCGGGGAGGTCCGCGACGACGGGGATGTCAAAGCGCTCGAGCTCTTCGGCCGGGCCGACGCCGCTCAGCTTCAGGATCTGCGGGGAGTTGTACGCGCCGCCGGCGACGATGACCTCGCGCGAGGCGGTGGCGGTGCCCTTGACTCCGGGGCCGGCGTTGCCGGAGCGCGGGCTGGCCCGGTAGAGGTACTTGCCGTCGAGGAACTCGACGCCCGTGGCGCGGGGGGGCGAGACGGTGGTGTCGAAGAGGACCTTGGTGACGTGGCAGTCCATGCGGACGTCGAGGGGGTACTTCTTGCTGCCGTCCTCGTTCTTGGCGTCGCGGACGGCGACGATGAACTCGCGAGAGCCGACGCGGTGGGCGTCGTTGGAGGAGAGCGGGATCTGGTAGTAGCCGGGGACGGTGTCTCTGGGCTCGGCGGCGGAGTTGCCGTCGCCGGCGATGAGGGTCTCGACGTTGATGACCAGGTTCGTCTCGTTGCCGAGGGCGAAGGCGCCGCCGGTCAGCAGGCTGAAGAGCTGAGTGTCTTGCACCGCGATGGTGAGCGGCGCGGTCTCGGTGGTGAACCAGCCGTCGTATCCGTGGCCCTCCTGTCCGGGGAGAAGGTATTGATTCTTCTCCATGCGGACGAAGTAGTTGCGCATGTTCTCCGGGGACCAGGAGTCATCTCCGGTCAGGGAGGCGATGTACTCAAAGTCGGAGGCGTGGGGGTAGACGGCGATAAGGGCGTTGTGAGCCGTGCAGCCGCCGAGGGTGCCGGAGCGCGGGTACAGGGTTCCCTTCATGCTAGAACCCTCGGGAGGACTGAGACCGGTGTACTCGCCGCCGTCGGGCGTCTCGTACGAAGTCTTGAAGTCGCGGGCCTGGCGGGCGTCGTCAGAGTAGTGACGGACGAAAAAGTCCCACGCCATGGCATCGTCCTCGGTGGACTGGGGGTGGTAGGCCGGGACGGTGTAGTTGGTGTTGGCGCCTTGGTCATCACCGGCCTCGATGAGGAGCGTCTTGCGTCCGGCAAGAGCCAGGCGAGCGGCCAAGGGGCCGCCTCCGGCGCCGGAGCCGACGACGATGAACTCGTAGCCGGTGAGGTCGACGGCAGCTATGAGAGGTGCCGAGGCGGCCAAGAGACCGAACAGGTGCGTGAACCTCATAGTGAAGACTTGACGAAGCTGGTTGAAAGAGTGACTGGTTGGATCCAAGAGAATTACGACAACTCAACCTGAGATCTAACTTAAGAAGTCCAGCTGTGGTGGGGACCAGAAATGTTGTCCTTCCCGGGATCGTCGGTCTTTATAATCACGATCGACGCCGTGATGGGACTCCTAAAGGTATCAGTGTTCTCCCAAATGCCGAGGCAATTGCATGCGATGGGAGGCCGTCCATCATGAAAAAGTTGCTGATGACGAATACGTTCTGCATCACCCATGTCGAGCGTCTCGGATCTAAGATTAGTGTGGTCAGCGACCGGTGCATCTGACCAATGCAGACCGGGCTAAGTGCCAACTTCCGGTGCCATCCTCCGCGCGGGGTCCCGGGGCTGGCCCGCCAAGATAGAGTACGGGTTGCATGGTATTCGTTAAGCTTTGGGGCTTCTCGGGCGAGCTGAGTGACGACATTGGATATGCTGTAACTCCGAGAGGCATCGGCTTCCCAAATCGAACGGGGAAACCGTTCCCAAGAGACTTCCTTTGCCTCGGCTCTGATGTGAAGATACTGTGACCGAGTCCCTCAGATTTCGATCAATACGCCATACTCCCCCCAAGTTGAAGTCTTCAGGTCAACGCCGAGCACAGCAGAGTCCACGCGAGGTGTGGTTGCACGGCTAGGGTCAGCGTCGGACTCAACTGATATCATCGGATCTTTTGCTCAGTTGAGTCTGGACTCTCTCAAGCCAGAGACAACAATCATCTGATGCGCAAGAGATAGGGGGCGGGTTCCCTGCTCGAGTTCGGACCTAACTAATGGACCTTGCCAGCCGTTGCAGTCGATGATACGCTGTGGCAGACGAGAAAGCATCTGGAATCCTGGGTGTTTTTGGTTCAATGACAGCTCGCTAAACGCGCGGGACGGGCTATTCCCGAAGGAAAAGAGTACGACCCATGTTCCTTCCAGGCCCCTCAGCCCAGTTCAACAACGCGCTCAACGTCTTTTTCCATGGTGATCGTCACCAGAGCAGCTTGTTCAACGAGCCTGCCGAGCCGTTTAGACTGCCAAGTGCCCCCCTTTTCGACGTTGGTGGTCCGCTAGTCTCGTCTTAGTGCTTGCCTCCGTCGCGACACGACCGGGGGCAGGGAGAGTAGTATGTATGTACGCACGGGGGTCCGGATTCCCCGCAGTTAATGCATGGGCCTGCTGCTCCCTGCCTGTCAGGCGGGACTCTTCAGCGAAATCCCGGTCTAATGCCGTTTCTTTCCTGCGTGGTCATTATCACCAACCAGAACCTCCTGCTAAGTGGGATTTGGCATGTACTAGACTTCCTGCGATCGCCATGCAGGTGCCTTGCATGCCGGGTTGGTGCGGGCTCGCGCCCAAACGAGCAATAGACCGCAGTCGAGCCAAGTCCTCCCCTTGCTCGTCCACCTGAAGATGAAGAGGCTTTGACACTCCTGAAAAAAGTCCGTTTGTGGCAGGTTGGCATTCGGGTTTGGCGTGGAGGGGTCGAATCGAATGTTGCATCGGGATGAGATCAAGAAGAGTCTGGCATTCTGACTTTGCTAATTTGCTGGCCTGGTAGACATAGAGATTGTGCAGGAGTTGACGAGCCTCAATTGAGTGGGAAGTAATTGCTCCAGCCTCCTAGCCTCCATTTGGCCTTAGGGACGAACCGAATACAAGTGTGCCTGATAGCTAGAGAAGACCAATTAAACATGCTGGCCAGGCAAGAACTTCCAAGTAAAGCAAACCATCTCAATTCGTATGGCGATAAGTCTTATTCATCTGAGTTTCACCTGCCTCGGCTCGGACACATCATAACCCGCTCAACTGTTCTTCTGTTGTTGACTTACACGTCAAATGACCAGAACAACTGTAGAAACGTGACCTGAATAGACACTGGGTGCTGACAAAACACGCTGATGACATATTTGATACCCAGACAGTAGCTACCAAAGCCGATGAGATTCGTCATGAAATTCGTTTCTGTGACTATAAGATCTTGACGATTGGGCAAATCGCTGTGGCCGAAATCAGGCCATAGCTACTTTCCGAGGCGCCGCAGCGACGCCCAGTCCTTCAAGAAGCTGGCAAGCAATTATCAAATTCATCGAGGCCAAGATCACCAGGATGCAATTAAGGAACGAGGCAATGCAGTCTTGGACTCTGGTACGCTATGACGCTGATGCCTTCCATACGCCTCTGAGGTCTGGCGCTTGGAATAGCTGCTGCGATCAAACAAGTAGTGCATACAATGCGTGCGGATACAAGGAAAAGAGCCCTCCAGAAAAGACCCGCCAAGCAGAGATACACTGCGAAAAAAAAGCAAGCAGCGAACTCTTCGAAAATAAAGAAGCACCTATCCCTGGGACACTAATGGCATTTCCGAGGCGAAGACAGGAACAATTCCGCATTATCCGGTCAACTTTGTCAACCGTTGGGGTATGTCAGCTGGCGCCAGCCGGGGGTGAGTTATGCTCCACTTCACTGCGCAGGCTATGATGGAAGCCTACAGATGTAGTATTTTCACTTCGGCTCCCAATCAGCATCCAGCATCTGTAGTGTAGGGGTCATCATCCCAGCCTTCCATCGCACGATTTAGCTGGGGACCCGGGTTCGAGTCCCGGCGGATGCAATTCTTTTGGTATTTCGCCAAAACAAAAAAAAGCTTTTTGTTCTTTTGTCACGTTTATTGCGTTTTTTACTCATTCTTTTCGGCACTGTTCTTATGTCAAGTGCTTGAAGAGTGTGACTTTTACCTTCTCCACTGACTAACTAACCTTACCGCCCTTGACTTCACATTGTCACTCTGATAACTACTACCTTTTGCGAGATATAGCGCGTGACTATACCTTATCACAACGACGAGCGGCCCTGTGAAGGTCGTATAAGATCTGTCTGTTCTACGGTTGTCAGCGTAACGACATGCCTCCCACCTCAATGCTTGCACATCTCGTGAGGCTGGACTCACTTGACCGTCGCGCTCGCATTGGGCTCTCCACAACTACGCTGCCTAGTCGCGTGGCCCGCTCCCGTGCTATCGCGCCGACCCGTCGGAATTTCTCCCAGAGCTGCAGCTACCCCTGCTGTCAGCATCGAGACGATCAAGTACTGGGAAACCGTTACAGACGGACCTCAACGTTTCAGAAACATTGCACAATGATCAAACATATAATGGATAGATGTCGGTCAGTATGCATACGGGATTACTCAGAGCTGTTGTCTTGCTTACGGTTTCTGTCTACTCTAGTACTGGGAGACATCTTTTTGTTCCTCTTTTCCCTCCGGCCCCTGATATGTGAGTCTCACGCACACTCGGCCAAGCGCCGGCCTTTAATTATCCTCGAGAAAGGTATGGTGCATTCTTGCCTGGGAATCGCAGGCGGCGTGGCTGGTCAGCTGTTGCCCGGGCACTTTGACGGCCACCATAATGTTTCTTCAGCAGCCGAAGAGCAGTAGGCGCCCGCCCGGTGCGGAGGGCAGCCTGTCACCGGCCAGAAGCTATTGGAAGTGCCGGTGCCTTCAGCCGGCAGTTATTGGCCGGTTCGCCATGGTAAGGGGTCGAGGGGAGAAAACGTGTCACCGGTGAGTTGGGTAGACTGAAGAACTCCGATGTATCTTGGGGATCTGCCTCGTTCGCGTGAGCCTGGGCGGATCCTGCAATAGCATGGCCAGGGTCAAGATCACGATGTTGACAACCTTGCTCGGGGGACTACGCTGTAGGATACAAAAGGTTTTCCCATGTGTTGAGTTTTAAAAATACGGCAATCTAAAATACACTTCTCTTGTTATGGTTGACACGACGACGTTAAACATGTCCGTCCCAGGCTTTCCTCGTCAGCGGTGGACTGCGATAAGATTCCTGGGAGCCTACCAGGAGAGTTGAAAGCCTGCGTGGGGAATCGCGAAAACGGGCTGTGAAGAATATGTGGCCCTCAACGGAGCTCTCGGGGCTTTACCGATCGGTCAAGCTGCATCATGTTGCCTTTGAAAGGCATGGGTGGACGACGCTCGCAACTGTTGGTGCCTATCCGGTGGCCATCTCTGGGACTCAAAGACTGGTTCCTGTACGCGTCGTTCCGAGCTTAACTTGACCGCCTTGGTCTCCGGAGAGAATCTCAAGAGCGTATGAACCAGTTCTTCTCGCCAGGACGAATATATCCGAGCCTCGGGTAGGGTATGGGATACTTCCAGGTGTGGTGGTCTCGCACCCAGATGGGGTAGGCTGGATCCTGATGCAAAAGTTTAGCAATCTGCGTCCGAGGTTGGCTTCGGATTCTCATCTTACATAGAAAGGGTTGCCGTCCAGCTCGGGATACGTGAGATCTTGCCACTCTTCTATCCATTTCCTCTCCGGTCGATGACGGCGCTTGCATAACCAGCACCGGGGAACGGTCTCTCCGGGGACCTTTTCACCGCACGGGCACCAGAACTTGACGAGAATAGTTAGCATGGCTTCAAAGGTGAGGTGACAGGAAGTGAGTCATACATATCTCGGGTCTGAAAAGCCATCGTCCACTACTTTGGTAACGTCCTCCCATTGCCATTTGTGCTTGCGCTTGTACTAGTGCTTCCATCCGTCGGGAAGCTCCTCGGTGTTCTCCTCGAAGTACTCCGCCTCCTCCTCCTCCTCCTCCTCGATTGTCGCGCACCTCCAGCAGATCCAGCGGGTGAACAGATTGCAATCGCAGCGCTTGTTGAGGTAATTTCCCTTCACCTCCGCCTCGGCCTTCTCGTCGCACGGCGGACACAGACACATGATGTTGGTGTGTTGGCTGCATCTCGGGAGGTGCGGTCGGCCGCCGGTGAATTCAGATTCGTTCGGCCAGCGCGTGTAGTCCCTGCACTCCTCACAGACGTTGACGCCGCACCGCACGCACGGGAGGGTGTCGGCCGTATCGCACTTGAGGTTGTAGAGGCGGACCTCAATGGGCTCGTCAGTACGATCGTCGGGGAACAAGTGTGTTTGGACTTCAGCTTCGTAAGGGCCGACGAAGTTCTTGCGCATGGCCAGTCCGAGTCCGTCGCAAATGCATGATCTGCGGAGTCTCTCGA
>WIGM01000230.1:0-58181 GCA_014235935.1 Colletotrichum musicola | reverse complement strand
GACAATCAATCCATCTTCATCGCAGTAATACGTCCCCTACGTGACGTACGCTGCCACTCCGCCTGTGAAACCAACAAATTGTCCCAGGAGAATGTACCCACCGCTGGGGAAAAACCACAGTATGCTGGCAGGGGCCGTTGCATCATCAGGAAACCTCGAACGTCGAAAGAGTTACCACATTATGACGACCCATGATGAACGCCTGAAGAGGCCTGAGGTCAAACTAGAAAACGATATTAGGAGTCAGCCGGTGGCTGACTACTTATGGGCCCTTCAGATAATGCAGTTCGTTATGGCCAAAGCTCAGAGTTACCACATTATACCCCACCTGGGGCCATTGCATCATTAGGAAACCCACCTTGAAAAGAAGAAGGCTCAAGGCCGATGATGAAGACGCCTGAAGAGGTCTGAGGCCGAACTATAAAACGATGTTGGGAGTCAGCCAAGGCGGCTGAGTGGGTAACCTTCCGGCAGTGTTGTCTCATCATAGGAAGTTCAGGGAAACACGAACGTCCTAAGGGGACGACCATCTTCAGGAAAACAACCTGAAAGTTGGTTGGAACACGATGGCTGTTACCAATGATGAAAATGACCCGAAAAGGTCCTGAGGTCGGGATGGGCGCGCTGTCCGGCGAGGCTGTCCGTGTCCGAAGCCAAGATGGAGACGCACAACTCGAGTGGGTTGTTGACATGCCTTGAACCGAAAACGGTTGTAGGCGATGGACCATGGTCTCCTATTATGGCTCCGACGAGGACGGCAGCTGGGGCGTGGATGGGTAGAGGCCAGATCCAGGTGGGGTTGGAGATGGAGTTGGACAGAGCGGCCAGACATGGAAGAGAGTGCACTTGTTGTGGGGGGCCTGGCCTGATACGGTGGTGCGTGGTGCAACGTCAAGGCGTCCTGGAAGATGGAAAAGAAGAGCAAAGGTAAGGCCACGGCCTGGGTGGAATCCTGGATGGACTTCACCTCATCTCGGCGACTGAGATGGAGAAGACGAACCTGGAAGATGTCGAAGATGGCGGACCAGAAAGACGACGACGGCACCCCAGGAAGACGACGATGGAAGATGGAAAATGGAGAAGATGTGAATTGGAATGATGAGAAGGGAAAAGGAAGAAGATGAGGGGAGATTGGGGGAGTGGGGGAGTGGGGGAGGGGGGGGGCATTTATAGGTTTGGGAGACGACGCGGACAGCGAGATCACCCTCAGTTCACGGAAGCCACATCTGCATCTGCAGCTTCTCTCACGAAGACGGTGAAGGCGAATACATCTTGACGCGGAAGGGCGTCTAGACAGGAACCTGCAGTTGATGGGTGGTGGTTTGAGCTACTGACACTTCCGAACTTCTTTACGAAGGCAATGGCAGGAGGCACGACGATGTCATCTAGGTACAGTGGGATTAGAACATGATGTAAGTGCTTGCAAACCAGTTCTGTTCGGAAACTACGATTTGTCACAGTCTAAGGGGTAGGTCACCCGCGGCAGCCTTCATGGTGCATGTCAGTGTCATACTCTCTATCTGGGGGCAGGAGGGACGTTGTCAATTTTGCCCAGAGGTTCTGAAATACAACGGAAGAAGCAGAACCTGCCGGCAGGAAGCAACGCCGACAACTCCACCACGGGTGACGATGATTCAGGTCGTCGGATGTGGTAGGACAATGCTGCTGTATTGGGGAGGAGATGTGTGTGATGGAAGAACTAGGCTGGGCCAGGTGGGCTGGCGGAGACTGGAAGACCTATGGGGCCGGCTGGCACGGCAGCCGGGGGCACCTGGTGGCGCCCGGGCCCCAACATCGGATGTCAGAACTCACCTACGACGACACAGCAGAGACAGCTGGAAAGAACCAACGCAGCATCCAGATCGGTCGGCGCCGACCCGGCTAGATCTACGTATCTCAAGGCTGCCAGTCCCTTCCGGACCATGTTACTTGGACGAGGTACCCAGGTATCTTCTAACTTCCCTTCCCCCTTCTCTAACCATCCTTTCATGCCTTCCGCGAGTGTCGTTGCACGTTTCACCGACAGGGCGCTGTTACGTGCCTAGGTGCTCTGCTCCAATCGCGATTCAATCTTTGCAGCTGGGCAACAACCAAGGTGCCGTCCACGACCTTTCAAAAGAAAGAAACAGACGCTGGAACCTCTCGGGCGTTCTTGCGGGAAGCGACACAGGCAACTGTCTCCTCAACACCAAGTCAGGCAGCTTCGCTCTTGCTGCCCTCTCATCGGTGGCCGTCTCTTAAGCCTTCTTCCTAAAAGCACTCCACGGTAGTTATTCTTGCGGAGAAGAGGGAAGCAGGCGCCGCAATTTTCGCCTCCTTGCAGCCCGAGAAACTGCTCTCGACACCACCTTTGCTCCTTCCCACCTTTCGCTCCATCTCCCAAGCCTGGCCATACCTAGGTAGCCAAGGATACATCAGAAGTCGAGCAGAAACGGAACCATGGACTAGATACCTTCCAAGATATCAGAAGCAGAAACAGATGTTAGCTGCCTCCAATCGCCAAGTCAGGTAGCTTTGCTCCTTCTCTCCACTCCGCTCCAATCCTCCCTCAAGCCTCCCTGCCAACAAAGGTCCACGGTACCGATGTATGCCGAAAGGAGGAAACAGGCATCTCAACCCGCCGCGCTTCGCGGGCAAGAGAAGCTGCTCTCTCCAGCCCCAACCTTGCACTCTCGCTCCCATCCCTCAAGCTTTTCCGCGAGCAGCTTGCCTCCACGGTACCTACGAATTTCAAAAGAAGGAAACAGGTGCTGTAACCTACCACGCCTTCCTACAGGAAAGAGAAGCTCCTCTCTTCAACGCCAGCTTTGCTCCTTCCCCCATCTCCGTCCCATCTCTCAAGCATTCCCACAAGATACATCCACAGACTGAAAAACACGGAACTGAGGACTCGAATCTTCTAGGCTTCTTGCAAGCAGGAATAAGTCAACCTCAAGCCAGGCAGCTTTGGTCCTTCCCCCCTCTGAGCCCTTCGACCGTACCTATGTAGCGACGTATCTCTTGAATCCTCTACAGGTTAGGCAAGTTCCCAGTCCGACAAGAAAAGAGAGGGAACACAATCCGGGTGCCGCTCGAATTCTTGCAGAAGACAGCTGTATCTCCACCGCAACGGCCGGCAGTCAGCTTCGTCAGAGGGAACTGAAAAGACAGACAAAAGTCACCTAGGTTAACGCGCAATCATAGAGCAAATACAATTTTGAACAAGTAAAGTGGGAAAAAGTAGCCAGACGCAGAATCTAATTCCTGCTCATTCAGTGAACTTCAAATCTGGGAGACGGGCCCGTAGGCAGGTGTAAGCATCTACCCACGCAGTGACATTCTCTCGGCGTTAAGAGTATCTCCGATGAGAGCACCACCCAGTCGATAAGATAGGCGATAAGAGCTACTCGAGATACCCCCTGCCTGAGGCAGGTAGGTCGGAAGCTCTGCATCTTCGGGGCAATGATTCGGGACCTTGCATTCTCTTCTCGTCGATCCTCCGCTGTCAGAACCATCCTGACGGTCGAGTGTTGACTGCGCCTTCTCCCGTGTCACGACCGCCAGGTTGGGCGTCGCACAATAAAAAGCCATCGGGCACGTCACTGTCGCAAACCTTGGGTGTCACGGTCTCTGGCTACTCTACCTCCCATTCACATCGGCCAGTCAAACGTTGAAGTAATTGCTCTCTATTCTTTCTTGTCCTTGTACGACCATTAACAATTGACGCCTCCCGTAATTCGACTAAACTTTCTAAACGCGCGGCATGATAAAAACAAATCATCAAGAAACCAAACAAACATCCGTACTTTGTACAACGATTACGCCGTCTAGAGTCATTCCATGCCTGCCCTTCATCTAGTGTCCGCTCCGTTGTTTTTCGTCATCGCGTAACTTCTTCAATCACACACATGTTCTTGTCTCTGCTTACGCAGCAGCACCGGGACCCTCGTGGTTTCCGCTGACACCGTTCAGGCCGGCCGGGGCGGGGCCGTCCTGAGTGTACTGCTCCCAGTTCGCCAACACGGACGCAATCTTGGGGGAGTTGGTGAGCTTGTACACATCCTCGAAGTACTCCTTGGTGAGCGCGAAGGGCTTCGCCGTCACGTTGGGGATGTACTTGCCAACAAGCTTGGCAGGGTCGATCGTCGTCTTGTTGATCTTCTTGAGGAGGAAGGACCGGAAGGGCTTGACACCGGAGCGCAGGAAAGTCGAGTGGAAGGGCACGTCGATGCCACGGAGGGGGATCGTAGCAAAGCCGCGCTGGAGGTCGAGGGGAGTGGGCTTCTTGAGCGTAGCCTCGGCACAGCCCTTGATGATCTCCTTGAGCGCACCCTTGGCCTCGTCGATGTTGGCGCGCATCTCCTCAATGTCGATCTTCTGCTGCTTGAGGAAGTTGGTGACACCGGTGAGGGTGTCGAGGGCGCGCAGGTCACCGGCGGCAACGTACTGCATGTTGGCGATGTTGTAGTTGACAATCTCGAGCAGCCAGCCAGTCTCCTCAGCGATGCTGTTGACGACGAACTGCAGAGCCTCCTCGTTGAACGTCTTGGAGATTCTGCTGGGGTTGACAGCGCACATGGAGTAGTTGGATCGGCCGGCCGCGTCACGCTCGACAGCGACCTGCATGGTCAAACCACGGTAGAACACGACCGATACCAAGCTCTCAATGGGCATGACCTCGGCCAAGGCGGCGAGAGCGGAGTACTCACCCAGAGAGTGACCGGCGAAGGTACAGTCCCGGGGAACAAGGCCTCTGGACCTCATGTCCTCGAAGCTGGCCTTCTCCATAAGGGTCAGGGCAGGCTGGGTGAACTGGGTGGCAGACAGGAGACCGGTGGGGGAGCGGTAGGTGTAAGACGTGGTCTTCTCATCAATCTCTTTGAAGATGCGCTCGGACTTGATGGAGCCGTCAGCAGCAACAGTCTCGAAGGTCATGCCCATGTAGTTCTGGCGGATGGCCTTGCCGCGAGGTCCACCGAAGTGAACAGTGAGCTCCTTGGGGTTGTTCTTGACGATGTTGGTGATCGAGAAGCCTAGTAGGGATTAGTATGCTGTTGTAAAATGACGTGCACTTAGAAAACTTACCATAGTTGTCCAACAGGTACTTGTCGGCGCGGTCCCAGACCTCCTTGGCAACGGGGCTGGAAGCGTACAGCTCCATACCCATGCCCTGCTCCTGAGAGCCCTGGCCAGTGAAGACGTAGGCGGTCACGGGCTGCTCAACCTCGGCCTCACCAAGCAAGACCTTCTCCTCAGTCTCCTTGTTGCTGGCCTCGACCTTGATGATCTTGCGACCACCAACCATGCCGACGTGCTGGAGCTTGACGTCAAGGTCATCGTTAGGAAGAACCATGCCAACCAGAGAAGCGTGGAAGCTGCGAACGCGGCCGATGTTGTTCTCGGCGGCCCAGGTCTCCACCAAGCTGCGGACGGCAGCACTGGAGTACATGCCATGGGTGATGGTGCCAGGGAGGTTGGCGTAGTTGGCAAACACGCGGGAGACGTGGATGGGGTTGTAGTCACCAGAAACGCGGGCGTAGTTCTCGTTGGTGGCGGGAGCGCGGAGCTGGAGAGGGGTGCGGCCACTGAGAGGGATGGGGTTCTCAAAGTGGAGGGGCTGGTCCAGAGGAATACCGTTGCGCTCGAGGTAGTCAATGACGGGGTTGCCGTTGGACTGACCGGCCTCGTAGTCGACGCTGGCAATCTGGATAACCTCCTTGGTAGGCAGCTCGAGAAGGACCTGGCCCTGGGTGGCGACGCTGCTGAAGACAGTCTTGGTCTTGTAGCGCAGGAAGCTCTGCAGACGGAAGGTGAGGGTCTGGCCGAGGAGGTCAATGTCGCTGGGCATGTCGTCAGTGTTGAACCACTGCTTGGACTTGAGAACGGCCACGTCCTTGCTGGTGGCGAGATGCAGCTGGATAGGAGTCTCGTTCTTGCGCTGGAAGGTGTTCTCGTAGTCGGTGTACGTGCCGCGGTACAGGAACTGGGAGGTGACGTCCATGACGGCCTCGCCATCGCGGTAGATGGTACCGCAGACCTCGACCATCTTGCCAGACTCTTGGTTGATGACGGCGTTGATCTGAGCAGTGGTGGAGACCTCGTCGCCCTTCTGGAGAGGCTGGGCACCAGGCTTCATGCGGAACTCGTTGGAAAGGTGGACGAGCTTCAGCAGATCGCCGTCAATGGTGCGGGGGAAGATGGGCTTGGTGATGGCCTTCCAGCCTACGACGATGGCAAAGTCCATGGGCGCGTAGACAGTCTTGCCGGGGCGCTCAACGAATGCCTCGCCAGTGTTGCCGACGGCGTGAACGAAGTCGTTGATGTCCTCGCCAGTGATGGTAGCCTTGCCACCGTCGAACTTGCTGGCAACGTTGGCGTCGAGGTCGAGCGTCTCGTCGCCGAACCAAGCACGCCAGTAGAACTCCTTGATGCGGTCGTTGCGGTCCTCCATCACCTCACGGAGAGGGGCGTAGCCCGCCTCGGGGTGGTAGGTGAACTTGAGAGGGAGGGCAACAGGCTTGCCAAGAGCAGTGGTGTCCTTGATCATGTTGACAACCACCTCGTTCTTGCCCTCGAGCTTGACCTCAATGACGTCAACGTAGTGGTTGTGGCGAGGTTGCTCCTTGACAACGATCCTGGTGTTCTTGGGGTCCTTGGGGTGGTGGATCTCGACGAAGAGACCACGAGCAGGGGCGAAGATGCGCTTGATGGGGTTGGTCTGGAACTTCTGTCCCTGAACGATGACCTCGGAGGTGAGAAGAGCGTGGCGCCAGCTGCGGTCGGGGCCAGCAAGCAGAGCCAACCAAGCGTCGAGGCTGGGAAGGGTCGCGTTGGGCGCCGTGGACAGACGGTAAGTGTTCTTGTGGGCGTCGTCGTAAGAGACGGTCAGGCCGTCAACGTCCTCGACGGGGACCTCAGTGTCGACAAGCTTGCCACCGAAGTACTCAATGGTGGGGATAGACTTCTTGTCTCCCTTGTACAGGTCGCGGGTCAAGAACTCGACGTGAGTCTTGTGAATGCCGTCAAGAATGTCCTTGATAGGCTCGTCGATGACCTTGGAATACTTGACAGCAGTGGGGCCCTGCAGAATGCAGACACGACCGACGTCCTGGTCGGGCACGGCATCGAGATCCTCGGACTGCCACAGAGAGTCCTTCTTGAAGTAGAAGTCGAAGTTCTCATCGAAAGCAGGGATGAAAGGCACGGGCTTCTGGAAGGGGAACATGCAGAGCATCAGGAAGTGCTGCACATCCTGGGCGTTGATGAGCTGTTCATCGGCCTCAGGGTAGTGAGACAGGATCCTCTCGACGGTCTCGTAAGGAGAGTCGAGGTCCTTGAAGTCCTGGAGCTGGGCGGCCTGTCCGGGGGTAGAAGTGAAGCGCTCCTCGACACGGCTGATGAACTTGCCAGTGAAAGTGCGCAGGGTGGGGTCGATCCAGCGCTTCTGGTGGCGGACGTAGAGGAGGTCAACCATGCGACGGACAACCTCACCGTAGGTCATGTCCTCAAGATCAACAGCCTGACCAGCGCGGTTGCGACCGAACCAAGGCTTCTGGAAGTCGTCGTTGAGCTTCTTGATGATGTAGTCGCGGTTCTTCTTGAGCTCGGGGACTCTCTTGTCCTTGGGCAGGGAGAAGATCTTCTTGTCCATCTCAGCCCAGAACAGGACACCACGGGTGGCGAGCTTGTGAATGGGCTCGCCCATCTCGGAGAGGACGGTGATAACCCCTCCAGTAGGGCCCTTGTAGGTCTTCTCCCACTCGTGGTCCTCGACACCGGGAGCATCGATGATAGCCTGCTTGGCGGCAGGGCTGGTGTGGGCCTCCTTGGCGACCATCATGCGGGAGCCGAAAAGGCAACCGTCGAAGGGCATCGGGGGGTAGCCGTAGTTCTTGGACCACTCACCAGTGAGGTAGGGGTAAGTGTCCTCAGCACCACCGAAACCACTGCCGGCAACGAGAATGATGTTCTCCTGGCGACGGATACGGCTGTACATGCTCAGAATGGGCTGGTGGAAATCCTCGTAAGAGTGGTGACCACCGCCACGGCCACCGGTCCACTGCAGGAGGACGGGGAAGGTGGGGTTGGCCTTCGCAATGTTCACGACGGACTGGATGGCGTCGACAGAACCAGGCTTGAAGCTGATGTGCTTCAATCCAAGGGTATCGATGTACTCCTGGGCGACCTCAACGGAGGGAACACCGGCACCAATGGTCAGGCCCTCAATGGGGACACCCTCAGCCCTGAGCTTGCCGAGGAGGGGGATCTGCCACTGCATGGCACGGGGGTTGACGTAAATCAGGTTAACGCCAATGCCACGACCAGCAGGAATAGCATCCTCGATCTTCTTGAGAGCGACAGTCATCATGCCAGGCTCGAAGTAACCACCACCGGCCAACTCGATGTGGTAGCCAGCGTTCATGGTGGCGGCAACGAACTCCGGAGGCACCGTGCAGGGAGTCATACCAGCAACGACAAGGGGAGGAAGGCCGAGCAGGCGACTCATCTTGGTGTCGACGTAGGTGTCACCGTTGGAGGTGGTGACGAGACGGGGCCCGAATTCCTTGACCCAGTCAATGGCATACTTGACAGCGTGCTCCTCGTCGCGGTCGAAGAGCTCAGGCTTGTAGCCAACCTCCGTGACAGTGCCGGCAACGGTTCCGGCGAGAATGACGTGTACGCCAGTACCCTCCTTGTTGCGGCTGGTCAGGACACCAAGACCGGAGATACCACCGGGGCCGAAGTCAAGGACGTGGGTCGCCTTGGGGAAGACGGTGGCCTTCTCCCAGTTGACGGGGTCTCTGGTGATGAGACGGATCAGCGTGGGGATGATGTTGCCATTGACCTCGCGCATGTCCTTGCCCGTGTTGGTGTCGAAGACGGCAGTGCCCAGAGACTTGGAGTCGATCTTGATGTTCTTCAGGTCCTCGTCGATCAGCTCCGTTGCCTCAGCGAGGTACTTGCTGTGGAAGGGGGCGGTGATGGGGAGGAAGCGGTGAACGAAGCGAAGCTTGCGGTCGGTGTGGGGGATGCGGTTCTGGTCCAGACCAACCGGGGCCTTGACCTTGCGGAGGCGAGAGTTCAGACCGTACAGGGAGATGGGAGGACCAGTGACAACCATGTTACGGGGGCTGTTGATAAGGGAGATGGAGATGTGACGGTCGGCAGGGAGGTACTGGTTGGTCGCATCAATGTGCTTCTGAACCTCGGCCTGGGAGAGGTCCCTGATGCTAAGCATGGGAGTGGGGGTACCCTCGCCGTGCTCCACGGACTCGCTGATCATGCTCGGCCTCAGCGAAGTGCGGGGGAAGACCTGCTGGCTGCGAGCACCGATCCAGAAAAGGATGGTGAGCGCGGAGGGTGCAATCTCCTTCCAGGACTCCCAGGACTCGGCAGCCGCGGTGGCAGCAGCGAGCACGATGCCCTGAGAGTGACCGGTGGTACCACTGATCTGCTCACGCAGCAGACCGGGGTGAACACCAAGGACCTTGCAGGTAACCTCGTAGTGGGCGAGCTGAACGAGACCGATCAGGGGGAAACTGACGGGCGCCGAGATGAGGTAGTCGACATCGGGGGTCGCATCCTCGTCCTCGAGCCACCTCAGAATATCCAAGCCCTTGGGGTACAGCTTCTCAGCCTGGGGGTGCTTGGAAAGGTTCTGGAGGAGCTCTGCAGCGTTGTGGATGAGCTCGCCAACGAAGGGCTGGTAGGTCTTGTAGATCTCGCGCAGCTCGTCGAAGTACTCCTCGATGTTGCCCTGACCGCCGAAGATGGTGTAGATGTCGGCGGAGCCATCGTCGGCAGCGCGGAAGAGCGCCGAGCCGTAGGCCTTGATTGAGCGGCCGGTTGTTTGCCTGGCCTGGTAGTAGCTGCGGATAACGACCAACTTCTTGGTGTCGATGCCCGGCAGCGTAGCGGCGAGGGCGTGCACCTCGTTGCCCTGGAGGTAGCCTCGCTCGAACTCGTTAAGGACAAGCTTAAGGACCTCCTCGTAGGAGCCAGACTCGTCGTCCTCGCCCTTCTCAACCTCGTCGGCGACGAAGCCCATGTATCTCGCAACAAGCTCGGGGACGGACGAAGGCTCGTCGTCCTGAGCAAGCTCATCTGTGGCGGGAGGGAGGGCGGCATTGAAGCGGTCCTTCAATTGCGAGGCGTGGAAGTGGAGGGCGGTCGGGACGAGGAAAGACGTCTCGAGGGAGCCATGTCGGAGAGTGAGGGGGCGGAGAGAAGCGTTGGATCGGGGGGTAGAGACGCCCGTCTGTGGGCCGGTTCCGGTGCCGTACATGGTGATTGCGGATTTGGGGGTATCAAGAGGGTGAAGGATTTGGTTTTTCGTGTATTACGAATGAAGCTGGTTCCGCCACGTGTTAGCCGAGACAGTTCTGTTTCTCTGTTCCTCTCTAGAGTGTGCTTGTGCTCCCTGACCGCAAATTCTGCGATGAGGGCGGGAGAGGCACGCGGGGCGATGTGACTTACCTGTGTTTTCGACTCCGTGTACTCAGCGAAGAGCAGGAGGCAGCGAGTGCAGAATGCTCCGAGACGGCGGTGTGGAAGAGTGGGCGGCGGCAGAAGAACTGTCGGTCGTGGGCGGTAATAACAGGAGCAGTGGTTCTGTCTTAACAGGCACGGTGGTGGGGATCGTCTAGAGCTGTCTCTCCGAGTCTCCGAGAGCAATTGATGGTCTATGAAGGACAAGAAAGAAAAGGAAACGAGAAGACTGCCCTGCAAGATCTGTCCTGGACGTGGAGTTTGTGTAAGAGAGCAGGAGCGAGAGAGCGGGAGTGGCAGAGGACAGCTTAATGAAGGGGATCTGGGAGGATCAAGGGAAGGTTGAGAGGTTAAGGTATGATGGGAACGAGGAGGCAATTGAACTGCATCCCTTTGGACCTGCTCGGCCTGGGTCTGGGTCCTGGATTGGGTCTTGGTACTCCGTACAGGCGTGGACGTGGACAGCGGACAGGCCTGTCTGCCCGGTCGTTCCCAATGGTGACCGGGATGATTGGGAACTCTGGGATTGGGAAAAGCCACACGGCGGGACGGGTGTGAGAGGTGTGAGAGATACCAGCATCAGAGGTACCTCTTGCTTTGGAGGCGGGCGGCGTGGGTGTGGATGTGTTGATGGGTCCAAAGGTCCTCACTGGTGGTGCGGGCAAGGCAGGTGAGGTCAATCCCGCCAACGTAATTGGAGGTTTCGGGTTCCAGTTTTGGAGACGGTAAGGGAACGTACCTCTCTACTCCTTGGGGGAGGGGCCGGCCAGCTCTTGCAGTGAACTCAACGCTTGGAAAATTAGGCCGGGTCACTTTTTTTTTTTCTGCCGTTGATGGGAGAGTTGGAATGAAGCCAGTTGGTCCGGGCTGACGGATCCTGACTGGCCGGAGCCGTGACCGCCTGCCGTCCGCCCGCCCTGGGGAGGCTGCGGTTGCCGTTCCAGTTCTTGCTGTTTCTCCTTCCCAGTGTGTTTCTGTTTTGTCCAGGTCACACTGTCTTTCCCTCACCCCGCCATCGGGAGGCAAGGAAGGAGCCATAGAAGGAAGGTCTTTCTCGGGCTCTGTCTCTGTACCTGCCTCACTAATAGATACCCAGATATTCACACAACCACCAGCCACGGGTTCCAATGCACAGAATCCAACGAGGTGAGGAAGGTGCTTGCCATCCTGCCCTTTGGCTGCTGCTCTTTCCTCGTCCATCCCACAGCCGCCGCCTCCGTGCATCCAGCCAAGCGCTATTTGGTGGATGAGGTGGTCTGCGGCAGCCGTTGCAGTCGTCGTGGTTGTCTCTGCCTGTCCTGCACCTACGCTCATGGCTGCTCATGCCTCCTCCCATGGAAGTCTCAAATCTCAATGTCTCGCCAAATTTTTTAGTTCTGTTGGGGATGGTCGCACACCATGCCCACCCCTCAAGCTCCACCCCTGACTTCATGCAGCCCGAGGGATCAGCAAGGGTGCCGCGTTGGAGAACGGGCGGCCATGTACCGATACTTTTGTTGGCGGCACGCAACGACTTGGCTTCCAGCGCTAGCTTCCCATGTCTCCCTATTTTGGGCCGTCAGTCTACCTCGAGCTACTCTCTCCTGCATCCGGATCTTTCCCGCGTATCTCAACCCTTCAATCCGTGGTGGGCGCACCATTGCTCGGCCAAACGGCAGCATCTTCGGCTCTTCAGATCTCCCATCCCTCAGACTTGCGAGCAACTACGGCCGAGCCGTCGCAGGCTATCGGCGACTAGGTAAGTACCTATGGAAAGCATCTCGATGCGCACGCCGATAAGATGCCGAGATGCTACCGACCCTGCTTGCAGAGCAGAAGCTGATCGATAACGATGGCGAGACCGACCTCTAGGTAACAGGGCCACATCGGGTCCTCGAGTGTAAGAGAAGGCAACGAGACAGACATCCATCTTTCGCCTCCTTGCCATTGCCGAGCACAATCTGTCCTCTCGCCGAGTCCGCCCTCCTCATCTCATCACTTTCCCTCGCCTCGGCGGCCTCGCTCGGCCGATGTCCACTTTACATTGGACCCTTTTTCCGTCGATACCTAGGAAGTACGTGCCCCTGGGTGCCTGGGCCGACAAAACGCAGTCCCAGATATGCGGAATCCGTCCAACCAAAAGTTCCCAGTATTCATGACCCCGTTGCGTTCCCGCAACTCCCTTGCTGTTGGCGGGCGGTCAGGGGTGCCAGCGTTGTAACGGACTTTCTGCCGCTGTTCTCTCCCCACCGCTTTCACCCCACGCCTGGGGCTGATGCTGGGGAGAGGGCGAGAAGTACCTGGGACCCTTAGGTAGAGAGGAAGGGAGACATCACTCGGCATGTACAGGTACCGATACCGGTACTGGCTGTTGTATAACGCCGCCACGACCACGGGGCGGGAGCTATCGCCTACCATGCCACGCGGACAGGCGCTTGCCTGTTCAGGCATGCAAGCGCCCCTCAATGATCGATGGGTTGTCTTTATTTCTTTTTTGTCGAGGGCCTTCGAGACCGCGACGGGTGGCCAACACCTTCTGCATGGCTGCGTGAGACGGCGCAGAAGAAGGCTGGAATTCGAAATTTTGCACACTTTTTGCAGCGAGGAGCCAATAAGGGTCGGCCTGGGAATGTGTTGGATGTGTCGAAGAAAAATTGGACGTGACCAGAGACAAACGGCGATCCCGCAGCAACTCCTGCGCATCACAATCGTTTGTTGACGGATGAGGCGAGATCCCGTCATTGGATCCAACTCTTGTTCAACCCACCTACACCTAGAGTACCTAGGTCACCGCCGTTGAACTGCCAGTCTCTCGTCGTTCTGGCCCAATGCCCACTAAAGAACCGGAAGAGCCCGTCGCAGCCCGCCCAAAGGTCAGCAGCATCCGGCAATGGCCATCCCAGATATCGACCGAAGCGCCATAGATTCGCATGCCGCGCAGCACGGCCAAATTCAGCTCTCGCCAACCCAGCTCCCCAGGGCTGGAGCTGAGGCACTCCCCCCAAAAGCTTGGGTCACGTAAGTAGATGGATAGGTAGGTACCTCATCGAGTCCAGACTGACGTATCAATACATTGGCCATCTGCCCCTCTCCCCTCAACTTTGGCGGGTTCCTGGAGCAGCGGCCACTTTTTGCCCCTCCATTCCCTCCAATTCCCATCTCCCCTCCCCCTGCCGGACCTTCAGATCCTGCGGCTCCTGGATGTCGTCTGAGAGACTGGGGCCCGTCACTGAGAGGCAGAAGTTGATGCTACGGCTCCTGCTTTCCGATCCCCGTTTGTTGAAGGGCTGGGCTGCTATCATGACACCACTTTCACAGCTTGCCGCACTCGTATAATAATCACTCCGGACACGTATCGATGATCACTAACCCGAAGACAGAGTTCCAACTTCCGTCCAAGCGAGTGTCGTCCCGTCAGGCTTCCCGCCAAGCTCCCAAAGTCAAGTCGGTTGAATGTCGCAAGATTTAGGTGGCGGCCAACGGGAATGCTCCGATAAGAGGACGGACGATAGGAGCTCGAACAGAGTTGAGGGTCGTCGGAACGGGTACATCCAGATTGGAAGCTACGTCCCCGGTTGCCCCCAAGTTCTTGAGGAGCTAGACTACCTCGGTAAGGTACTCAGGCAGCTCGGTACGGATATGGTTGAGTGGTAAAGCCAAGCTCGAAGGTCCCGGACACACAGGGCAAGGTTAGAGTAGCCTCGCGCCGGCCTAACGCCTCTCATGCGCCGCCGGGTGGCTAGGGACGCGATCGAGGGGCAGGTACAGCGCCACTAAGCCGAAACCAACATTCCGGCAGCTCGGGAGAGGGACGCCAGGGACGGTAACAGGCACGAACGGGGTTGAGACAAGGCGCGCCACAAAGCTACCCGTCAAGTTGGAACTTAGAGAACGTCCAGCGTGTCTTGCCGCCTCGATATCATGGCAGGCTGGTTCATGAAGCTCACAACTAGGTACCTAGCTACCAATCTTGGGAAATGTAGAGACTCGGCAGCTGTCGATAACAAAGAGCGTTGCATGCAGCAGCTTCGGCAAGATGTTGATAATGCGGTTGATAGATACTAGCTTCGAGTATCACCAAGCTCCACGCACAGATGCAGCATCAGCTCGGGACTGGGTCCGATGCTAGGCTGACGACAAAAATGGCCCGGCCGAGAGCTCCATGCCATGGCATCGTGGCCTCTTTGCCCTCACGGCATACATCACGGCGCAGCGGCTATCCATCTCGCAGCGAGAGAGTCCCATTCCGCCATCCCGAGTTGCGAGATGTGTCCCATTGTTTCGCGGCCGAGCCCCAAATCCAACGTCAACTTCGCAACAGTGACGACGTACGTGGACGATGGAGGTCCCCTCCCTGTCGTGAGCGTCCCTCACAAGAGCTCCACCAGTCCCACCCTGCATTCCCCCAATGAAATGGTTTTGTGGGGAAGGCCCCCCTGATCGTCTCATACTCAATTGGGTTAAGCGTCTGAATATGGTTGAGGAGCTTGCTGCAGGCTCTGCGCACCAGCAGCTTCCCACTCGCATGGGGGAAACGCCGGGAACTCCATCGCGAAGCATGGCAGGAACCCCACTTCTTTTTTTTTTTCCTTCCTTCTCCCTCCTTCTTCCCTCCCATGAAAGTTAACAGAGAAACAGAAACAGCCAGTCGAATGTCTCGAGACATGGCCCCTTCTCGCCCAAGTATGGGTACCGCCACTCCTGAGCCCCTCCAACAGGCAAGGTACGTCCCGAATACGTCGCTCTGGAGCGGCGACGGCAGTGACATCGCGAACAAGTACCTCACCTCACACCTCCTGCCTCACCTGCCGCTGCCCCTCGTTCAGACGGGTGTTCACTGTTGGCAATTGCTGCTGTCCACGTCAACCACCCCTTCCCTTCCGTGAAGTCCATAGGTACACCGTACCTACCAACTGTTCCCACACGCCACGACCACGACGTCCACACCCTCTCCAATTGAATTCACCACCGCTTCCTTGAGCCGGTGGGGGCCCTTGCCTGGTTCAACAATCATCTTTTTCCTGCCTGTCCCGTCCCATCCCATCCCTCTCATCCCTTGCCGGCGTTGTCTCTTCAAAGTGCCCCCCAAGAAAGTCAATCAGCGTGCCAGTGACCCGATATCGACGGGCCAGAGCCACCGACTTGACCTTGTCTCTCATTTTCCATCATATCCAAACCTCTTCCCTTCATCCGTGGCCTCGCCAGTTCCGTCTTCTCCTGTCTTCTCTTTCCACACCTCCCTCGCTCGCCCTCTGCCGGATTGACCCTCCCTCCCTCTGGCGTGGACTTAATCTCCCTTGAACAGCCCTCCCACTGTCGAGAAGAAAAAAAAAGTCTCGCGAGCTTGCTCTGCTTCACATATACCCTCCCACCACGCAGGCAACAACACCAACAGTAACTGTCTTCTCGGATTCCGACTCTCCCACGGCTTCCAAACGAGACGTTCACTCTTGCAAACACGTCACTTCCGTCGACGACCAGATACCCACCCTACCAGCTCAGTTTTCCCGGTTCCCCTCCCAGCTCCGCGTAATTGAGCTTCCAGCTCCTCCCAGCTGCCCAACATGCGTCCCGAAGTCGAGCAAGAGCTTGCCCACACGCTCCTTGTCGAGCTCCTCGCCTACCAGTTCGCCTCGCCCGTGCGGTGGATTGAGACCCAAGATGTTTTCCTCGCCGAGAAGACCGCCGAGAGGGTGGTCGAGATCGGTCCCGCTGACACCCTCGGTGTGATGGCCAAGCGCACCCTCGCCTCCAAATACGAAGCCTACGATGCCGCCAAGTCCGTCCAGCGTCAGATCCTCTGCTACAACAAGGACGCAAAGGAGATTTACTACGAGGCTGACCCCATTGAGGAGGAGCCCGAGCCCGCCGCCGCCGCCGCCTCGAGCGCCCCGGCCGCGGCTGCTGCCCCTGCGGCTGCTGCTCCCGTTGCTGCAGCTGCTCCCGCCCCCAGTGCCGGCCCGGCCGCAGCTGTTGCTGATGCGCCTGTCCAGGCCATTGACATTCTGCGCTCCCTGATTTCCCAGAAGCTCAAGAAGCCCCTTTCCGAGGTGCCTCTGGGCAAGGCCATCAAGGACCTTGTTGGTGGTAAGTAGCTGTGCTCTCCTCGTCCTCACCGCCACATCATGCTAACGAGACGCTTGTTTGCAGGCAAGTCAACACTCCAGAACGAAATCCTCGGTGACCTCGGCAAGGAATTCGGATCGACCCCCGAGAAGCCTGAAGATACCCCTCTCGACGAGCTCGGTGCCTCGATGCAGGCTACCTTCGACGGCCAGCTCGGCAAGCAGTCCCAGGCTCTCATTGCGCGTTTGATCTCCTCCAAGATGCCTGGTGGCTTCAACATCACCGCGGCGAGAAAATACCTCGAGTCGAGATGGGGGTTGGGCTCCGGAAGACAAGATGGCACCCTGCTGCTGGCTATCACCATGGAGCCTCCCGCTCGTCTTGGATCTGAGGCCGACGCCAAGGCTTTCCTGGACGACGTCGCCAACAAGTATGCCGCCAGCGCTGGTATCAGCCTGACCACTGCCGCTGCTGCCGGCCCCGCTGCCGGATCTGGCGGCGGCATGATGATGGATCCTGCTGCCATCGACGCTCTCACCAAGGACCAGCGCGCCCTGTTCAAGCAGCAGCTTGAGCTCCTAGCCAGATACCTCAAGCTGGACCTCCGTGCCGGCGACAAGGCTTACATCAACTCGCAAGAGTCGGAGAAGCTGCTCCAGGCTCAGCTTGATCTCTGGACTGCTGAGCACGGAGAGTTCTACGCCGCCGGCATTGCTCCCGTCTTCAGCTCCCTCAAGGCTCGTTCCTATGACTCCTCCTGGAACTGGGCCCGTCAGGACGCTCTCACCATGTACTACGACATCATCTTCGGTCGTCTCAAGGCCGTCGACCGCGAGATTGTCAGCCAGTGCCTTCGTATCATGAACCGCTCCAACCCCACTCTGATTGAGTTCATGCAGTACCACATCGACATGTGCCCGACCGAGCGCGGTGAGACCTACAAGCTCGCCAAGGAGCTCGGCGAGCAGCTCATCGAGAACTGCAAGGAGGTTCTGGGTGCCAACCCCGTTTACAAGGACGTCGCTGTTCCCACCGGACCGCGCACCACCGTCGACGCTCGCGGTAACCTCAACTACGAGGAAGTCCCCCGCGCCAGCTGCCGCAAGCTGGAGCACTACGTCCAGCAGATGGCTGAGGGCGGCAAGATCTCCGAGTACGGTAACCGTACCAAGGTCCAGCACGACCTGCGCCGCATCTACAAGGTCATCAAGGAGCAGCACAAGGTCTCTAAGTCGTCCGAGCTTGAGATTGAGAACCTCTACAGCGACGTTCTCCGCTCTCTTGCGATGAACGAGAACCAGATCATCCCTGATGACACCCCCTCCAAGAAGGACAAGCCTAAGGGCAAGGTTGAGACCATCCCCTTCCTGCACCTCAAGCGCAAGAACCTCCACGGCTGGGACTACAGCAAGAAGCTCACCGGCTTCTACCTGCAATCTCTCGAGGAGGCCGCCAAGGATGGTGTCTCCTTCGCCGGCAAGCATGCTTTGATGACGGGTGCCGGTGCTGGTTCCATTGGTGCTGAGGTCCTCCAGGGTCTCATCAGCGGCGGTGCCAAGGTCGTCGTCACTACCTCCCGCTTCTCGCGTGAGGTCACCGAGTACTACCAGTCCATGTACACTCGCTTTGGTGCTCGCGGCTCCCAGCTCGTCGTCGTTCCCTTCAACCAGGGCAGCAAGCAGGATTGCGAGGCTCTCATCGACTACATTTACGACCCCAAGGACGGTTTGGGCTGGGATCTGGACTTCATCGTCCCTTTTGCCGCTATCCCCGAGAACGGCCGCCAGATCGACAACATTGACTCCCGCTCTGAGCTTGCTCACCGCATCATGTTGACAAACCTCCTGCGCATTCTCGGTAGCGTCAAGACCCAGAAGTCCGAGCGCGGCTTCGAGACCCGTCCCGCCCAGGTTGTCCTGCCTCTCTCCCCCAACCACGGTACCTTCGGTAACGATGGTCTTTACTCCGAGTCCAAGCTTGCCCTTGAGACTTTGTTCAACAGGTGGCACTCCGAGGACTGGGGTCACTACCTCACCATTTGCGGTGCCGTCATTGGCTGGACCCGTGGTACTGGTCTCATGAGCGCCAACAACGTCGTCGCTGAGGGTGTCGAGGCGTTTGGCGTCCGCACTTTCTCGCAGCAGGAAATGGCTTTCAACCTCCTCGGTCTCATGTCGCCTACTATTGTCGATCTCTGCCAGAGCCAGCCCGTCTTCGCCGACCTCAACGGTGGTCTCCAGTTCATCCCCGACCTGAACCAGACCATGACCAAGCTCCGCAAGGACATCATGGAGACCAGCGAGGTCCGCCGCGCTGTCACCAAGGAGACCTCCATCGAGAACAAGATTGTCAACGGCCCCAACTCCGAGGCTCTCTACAAGAAGAAGACGATCGAGCCCCGTGCGAACATCAAGTTCGACTTCCCCACCCTTCCCGACTGGGAGGACGAGATCGCTCCTCTCAACGACCGTCTCAAGGGCATGGTCGACCTCGACAAGGTTGTTGTCGTCACTGGTTTCGCTGAGGTTAGTCCTTGGGGTAACTCTCGCACCCGTTGGGAGATGGAGGCTCACGGCGAGTTCTCTATCGAGGGCTGCATCGAGATGGCCTGGATTATGGGTTTGATCAAGAACCACAACGGCCCCATCAAGGGCAAGCCCGCCCCCTACTCTGGCTGGGTTGACGCGAAGACTGGCGAGCCTGTTGAGGACAAGGACATCAAGTCCAAGTACGAGAAGTTCATCCTCGAGCACTCTGGTATTCGTTTGATTGAGCCCGAGCTCTTTGGTGGCTACGACCCCAACAAGAAGGAGCTTCTCCACGAGGTTGTCATCGATGAGGACCTTGAGCCTTTCGAAGCCTCCAGGGAGACCGCCCAGGAGTTCAAGCGCCAGCACGGCGACAAGGTTGAGATCTTTGAGATCCCCGAGTCTGGCGAGTACACCGTCCGTATGCGCAAGGGAGCTGCTCTTTGGATTCCCAAGGCCCTTCGCTTCGACAGACTGGTTGCCGGCCAGATTCCCACTGGCTGGGACCCCAAGCGTTACGGCATTCCCGAAGACATTGTGTCCCAGGTCGACCCCGTTACCCTCTTCGTCCTCGTCAGTGTTGCCGAAACCCTCCTCTCCGCAGGTATCACCGACCCGTACGAATTCTACAAGTACGTGCACGTCTCTGAGGTCGGTAACTGCGTCGGTTCAGGAATGGGTGGAGCCGCTGCTTTGCGTGCCATGCACGTTCACCGATTCCAGGATAAGCCTGTACAGAACGACATTCTCCAGGAGTCTTTCATCAACACCATGGCCGCCTGGGTTAACATGCTGCTGCTCTCTTCTTCCGGTCCCATCAAGACTCCTGTCGGTGCTTGTGCTACCGCTGTCGAGTCTGTTGAGATCGGTGTCGAAACCATCACTGCGGGCAAGGCCAAGATTGTGTTGGTCGGTGGTGTCGACGATTTTGGTGAGGAGGGTTCATACGAATTCGCCAACATGAAGGCCACCAGCAACTCGGTCGAGGAAATGGCCCACGGCCGCACCCCTGCCGAGATGTCTCGTCCCACCACCACTACGAGAAGCGGTTTCATGGAGTCACAGTACGTTGAATGTTCTTGTTTCTGACCAAGGGATGAAATACTGACAAAACACTTTAGGGGAGGTGGCACGCAATTGCTCATGACTGCCAGGCTTGCTCTTGACATGGGCATGCCCATCCACGGTATCCTGGCCCTGACCACGACTGCCACCGACAAGATTGGCCGTTCCGTTCCCGCCCCCGGTCAAGGTGTCCTGACGACTGCTCGTGAGCATGCCGGCAAGTTCGCCTCGCCTCTGCTTGACATCAACTACCGCCGTCGCCAGATCAACCTTCGCAAGAAGCAGATCAAGCAGTGGCAGGAGTCTGAGCTCGAGTACCTGTACGACGAGGTTGAGGCCATGAAGGCCCAAGGCGGCGAGTTCAACGAGAAGGAGTACTCTCATGCCCGTGCCGAGCACATCAGACGGGAGGCTGAGCGCCAGGAGAAGGAGGTTCTCCGCAGCCTCGGCAACGACTTCTGGAAGAACAACCCCGAGATTGCTCCTCTCCGCGGTGCCCTGGCTACTTGGGGCCTCACCATCGACGACCTCGACGTCGCCTCCTTCCACGGAACCTCAACCAAGGCCAATGATAAGAACGAGTCTTCCGTTGTGTGCCAACAGCTCCGCCACCTCGGCCGCAAGAAGGGTAATGCTGTCATGGGTATCTTCCAAAAATGTACGTACCTAAACTTCCCCCGTTCCCCACCCCCGCCCAAAAAAAAAAAAAAAACTCCAACCCAACCCAACCCAAGCCCATCATGAGACCTCACGAGAACCTCAAAACTAACAAACATTGAGACCTCACCGGGCATGCTAAGGGGGGTGCCGGCGCCTGGATGTTGAACGGCTGCTTGCAGGTGCTCAATACTGGTCTGGTTCCTGGCAACCGTAACGCCGACAATGTCGACCCCGTCATGGAGCAGTTCGACCTGATTGTCTACCCCAGCCGCAGCATCCAGACGGATGGCGTCAAGGCCTTCTCGGTAACGTCGTTCGGTTTCGGTCAGAAGGGTGCCCAGGCCATCGGTATCCACCCCAGATACCTCTTCGCGACCCTGGACGAGAAGACGTTTGAGGAGTACTCTGCCAAGGTCCAGGCTCGCCAGAAGAAGGCTTACCGCTTCTTCCACGATGGTTTGGTCAACAACACGCTCTTCGTTGCGAAGTCTAACGCGCCGTACACGGACGAGCAGCTCAGCAAGGTCCTGCTCAACCCCGACGCCCGCGTCACGGAGGACAAGAAGACGTCCACCATCTCCTACCCCGCCAACTTCATGAAGGCTTCGGAGAAGACGGTGGCCCCCAAGGCGGCGCAGGCCACGCAGGACATGATGGAGGCGCTGGCTAAGAAGGTGGCTTCTAAGAACAGCAATGTCGGTGTTGACGTGGAAGACATCTCGGCCATCAACATCGAGAACGAGACGTTCATTGAGCGCAACTTCACCGCTGGCGAGATCCAGTACTGCTCCAAGGCACCCAGCCCCCAGAGCTCTTTCGCTGGTCGGTGGAGCGCCAAGGAGGCCGTTTTCAAGTCCCTCGGCGTCCCCAGCAAGGGTGCCGGTGCTCCTCTGAAGGACATTGAGATTGTCAAGGACGAGTCGGGTGCCCCCGCGGTCAAGGTCAGTCGAACACCCAAGATGATTTGCGACTCGGCATGCTAACAGGATCGCAGCTCCACGGTGATGCCGCTGCTGCCGCCAAGAAGGTCGGCCTGAAGGACATCAGCGTTTCCATCTCGCACTCGGACTCGCAGGCGATCGCGGTCGCGGTGGCGAACTTTTGAGCAAAATGGGCGATAGACTGTATAGTGATTTCTAGCTTCTGGGATATAGGCAGGCATGGGACCTTGTCTTGTTCGCTTCGATGGTGTTTTTAAACATACAAGCCTGGGAGAAGAGGGTGCGACGACACTTTGGGAGGAGTGTCGTTGCACCCACATCGTCGGATGATTTGACGAGTAATGCACGAGTAGGGAACGGCGCAAAACTATAGACTGCTAGTTCCTCATGCCACAATAGAACTGTATCGATCCAAGTCTTTCCACACGCAATTGAAGGGTCATCTGAGATGGGAGTGCCGCAGCGTCTCCAAACCGTTGGGTAAAGGTGAACGGGCGACGATCCGGCTGTGACATGCAGCGTAGTCCCTGTATTGCATAGTTCACACTAGGAGAGAAGGTTGATCAGCCATGCACGCGTCTGATGAAATGGGACGAACGGCGGCGACAGATAGGCTCTCGGGTCAGAGACATGGCTATGGCTGGTCATGGAATGCTGAGGAATGACTTCAAGAGTGTCGGGTCTGAGATGGCGGCGCTGTTTAAAGCTCATGAGCCCGGCGACTGCGACGGCGCGTGGAATTCGCACGTCGAGAGGAAGAGTGACTCAATGAGGCCCGAAGGCGTGCATTCGAGAAGCAGGCCAAGACGTCAGATTGTCCAAGGGGTGGCGCCGGTGGGCTGTGTTTTGTTAGAGAAGCAGGAACTCGGTCGGTGGCGGGCGGAGGAGAGGGGAGCTTGAGCTTGGACTTTTTGGCGCATGGCCTGCTAATAGCGTACGTAGATGGTTTTCAGTTTCGTTCCTCTCTCTCGAAGGGTCTGAGAACGTTTGTCTTTTTTAAGAGAGAGGCGCGCGTCGTGTGTTCCAATGATGGTATGGTTCGTCTGATGAGAGGGGAAGGGAGCATGCCAGTGCCAGCAACCCTTTTCACAGATTTTTTGGGCGTGAGCCAAAGATGGAGTATGGAACAGGAAATCCCAATAGAGGGGCTTGGGAATGATCCAATCCAACGGCTCCAAGAGTCTTGCATTGAAACCTATGACGAGGGAGGACCCCGGGCAATTTCGTGATATCTGAAACCTCGACTTCCATGATTTTATCTCGCGGTTCGCCGCCTCTGTGGCTCGCAGCACAGAGGACCTCCTTAGGGGACTCTAGCGTGCGTCCCACTGTCCATAGGGCCCGTCCGGCACTCGGCTCCCCCGCCCATTCGCAGATCGACGAAGGCACTGCCGCGGTACGTACCTTGTGCAACACAATTTTCAGGTACCAACCAATCACATGACCGCGCCGAAGGGCAGAATCCCAGGAAGGTGCGAATTAAGGCTCTTTATGCAGTGATGCACCCCTTTTTTATGTTCCACGGAGGTGAGGGGCACTTGGCTCGCCCTGTCGATCATCCGCCATCATCGTTCCTTCTCTGCTTGGACCAAGCACCAGGAAGCCGTTCAGCGCCGCATCCGTGGTCTGCTGGTGGGCCAGGGGCGTTTTCTGTTGCTTGGATGGGGAGGTGGCGCAGGGGCGTTTGGATCTCTTTTCATTTCTTGGTTGGGAGCTTGGGGGCCGTGGCTTCATGCGCGCCCAAGACACGACCACACAGACTGGTATGGTTCTCGGGTGGTATAAGGGAAACGGAGGTCCCCCAACTTGCGCGCGCGGTAGGTCCAAGGTCTCTCCGTTGGAACGCAGTCCTCATTACGAGACAAAAAGGTGCTCTTCTTCATTTCTTAGTGCTCCTTCCCACCCCGACTCTCGTTCCTTGGCTCGCGCGATAATACGTCTTGGCTTTTTCCTCGATCTTAGTGTTAGTATCCAAATCTCGTCATCGTCTCGACGACACACAACGTAATACCTACTCCGAAGACACCCGTCAGCAAATAGTTTAATGACCGACAACTTCTCAGCTCGATACACTCTCCTCAACCGCCGCAAGAAAAAAAACCGCACAAACGAATCCACCATGGCAGGCGCAAGCAGCATCAGAGGCCTCATGGGCAAGGGCGTCCCGCCCACGCCGACCTTCTTCTCCATCCTGCGCTTCGCCGTCCTCGTCCTCTCGCTCGCCGTCCTGGCCGCCTGCGCGTACAATCTGTCGCTGCTCGGTGGTTACAGCGGGAGCTACACGGGGCCGCCGGGCTTCATGCTCTTCGTCGTACGTCTCCTCTTCGAATCCTCTTTACCCTTGGTAGGACAGAATAATGATCCAGTCGCTAACTCTCCCCCAGGCAATCTTCACCCTCGTCGTCCTCGGCGGCGCCATGGCCCTCGAGCGCTTCGCCCCCCACCTCTACTTCCGCATCGCCCTGCTCATCGCCTACGGCACCAACGTGCTCTTCTGGCTCTCCGGCTGGGCCTGGTCGGCGAGCATCGCCGCCCTGTTTCTGGGGGACGCATGCATCGGGAGCACGTGCTTCGGCCCGACGACCGAGGAGAAGAAGTACGGTGGGAGCATGGCGGCCGCCGCTGCCGTCGGCGCTGTGAACTGGTACGTCTGTTGTTGCTTGGACTATGCGAAGTCTGCGAAGGCGAATACTGACATTTTGCTTCTCTAGGGTCATGATGATCATCGTCCTGATTTACTTCGTCAAGGGCTGTCTCGCCGACCCCGACTGCTACGGCGTCTCGACTGGACAAAGCTCCGAGATGGGATCCATCAAGGCGGAGAGCAAGGCGGAGGGCAAGCAGCCTGCCCGCCCGTCTGCCGAGCAGTAGTGAGAACACCCTGCGAGGGGACACCCGGATGTAAACGAGGGGTGGTGTCTGGTTTGATGGGTGTGGAATTGTTTTCGGAAGGCAAAAGAAAATGGGACAGGACAGGGTAATGACCGGAGTTTTGAGGTTTAGAAGGACTCGAAGCGGCGTTTGAAGCAAGATCACGGACGTCTTCACGTCCTGTGGCCGCTTCATCACAGCGCTATGACTCGAGGTTTTGATGCTTTACGCGAGAGATACCACTAGCTCTTCTTAGTAGCTAATATAAATGGCTGATCACGATCGTCGGATGTCGTCGTCTACATGTCTCGGGAGAGATGACCAACTCGATACGGCGTCACTGGTTCATATCTGGGAGGGACTGGCAGCTTCGTTTACTTTCGGCTCTCGCTGCCAGAGATCCAGTCACTCTAGAGGCAAAATACTGCCCAGTCTAGGACCCTGATGGTTTCCAGTCTGATTGTCCTATCTGTGCTACTGCCAAACCCCGTTTCCACTGATCGGGTTATGATTCACTGCCAACCTCGGCCAAAAACAAAAGCAAAACCCTTTTTCCTGGTACTCCCACAGAATGTCGCGCTCCTCCCGGTGCCTTAATCCCCTTGAGCTGCTCTCTTTCTTCAGTATGAAGAAAACAGCCTAAAGTCAAGCCCTGGGAGAAATTATCAAAGCCACGAGAAGTCGCGAAAACTCAAGCCAAACCAACCGAAACCCGTCCTGCCGGAATAAACTGTCAACGGATGCTGCTTCCGCCAAAAAAAGCATGCCGAGTTCCTCTTAAGTCGCTCCTTACTTCCGCTTGGCGACTCCTCCCTTCTTCGGCGCCTGCTTCGCAACCTGCTTGGGGCTCTTCTCCTGGGCCTTCTTGGTGACTCTCTTGCGAGTCTTGGGGGCAACATAGTCGCCATCCGCGTCAGTCATCTCGACATCGGCCTTCGCAACAGCCTTGCGAGCAGGAGCCTTCTTCGCCGCAGCGCCGGCCTCGGCAGCAGTCTTCGCAGCCTTCTTCCGGTCAACACTCTTCTTCGGCACAACCTCCTTCACGCCCTCCTCCTCGTCAGCCTCGTCATCAGCGTCATAGTCCTTCTCCCACCAGAACCGTCGGTCAGCAATCATCTCCTCCCGGAACCGCTCCGCCAAATTCTCCCAGGCACTCTCCTCAGCGCCCATGCCAACAGCAACAGCCTTCCAAAAATCCCTCTCCGCCGAGACCTGCGCAATCTTCTCCCCGCGAACCGCAATCTTCTTGTCCTTCCTGTCGCGCGTGCGCTTCGCCGTGACGCAGTTGCGCGCCTTGTTCGCGAGGGTGCGGTACTCGGAGCGCCGGTTGTTGCGCTCCTTGGCGGCCTCCCGCTCGGGGCCCTCCGGGATCTTGCTCACGTCCTCATAGGGCTCGAACTTCTCCTTGGGCAGGAGCTCCTTGATCGTGACGGTCTCGGTGGCGCGGCGGTTCTTGAGCGCGTCGAGGACCTTCTTGTCCTGGGCGGTGTGCATGTGCTTGACGCGCGGGGAGGGGGGAGGGAGGGCGCCCGGCGCGGCGGCCGGGTTGATGATGGCCGAGACGGAGGCCTGGAGGCGCGCGACGTCGGAGGGGAGGGTGGACGGGGAGATGGAGAGGGCGTAGACTGTGCCGGTGAGGCTGCCCGGGAGAGGGGTGAAGGAGGTGGGGGGAGGGTAGTCGGGGGTGGTTGCGCGGACGAAGGGGTCCGGCGAGGTGAGGCGCTGGCGCTTGGCGGGGTGCTCGTTGAGGATGTTGTCGTATCCATGGTTGATGCCGAGGGCCTGGAGCTCGGCGGAGGCGTCTGCGATGGGCTCGGGGGACGGCTGGATATTCTCGAATCCCGCAAAGACGTTCTGACCGCCGACGGCGAAAGAGCCCAACGCGAAGTTGTTCGTGGGATCCGCGATCATGCCGTACTGCTGGCCCATGGCGGCATGGGCGGTGGACAGGCCGGGGAAGTTGGGCAAGAGTCCGGCGTCGAAGATACGCTGGACGTCAGGGTCAAAACCCGTAACGACCTCGTCGTCGGCGTTGTTCCAGGGGACATTGCTGTTGATGGGGGAAAAAGCCATGGTTAATGACGAGCGCTGGGGAATTTTTGGTGATGGGAAAGGGGGCAAGGTGAGGATTGAGAGGTTCTGAGTTGAGGAAGGCTTGCCAGGGGATCTGTAGCAGTGCTTGGAGGCTTGCTTGGTGATGTGATTGAAGTGGTGATGACTCTTGACGAGCAAGTGTGTGGTTTTGTAACGCGAGGTTTGGAACAAAGCAGTTGGATCGGGGTCTCGAGGGGTATTTGGTTCAGGGTAATCGTTTGTAACAACAACGAGGGGAAAAGACGAGTGACTCAGAGAGAAAAAGAAGAAGGATATTTTTATATAAGGAGTATTGAAGCGAGTCAAAGAGGCCGCCGATTCAGAGCCTCGTCACCAGACGAGATTGTTGATCAGCGGCGAGAGATGGGATGTCCACGAGGGGGAGACTTGAGATGTTTTGTTTTTGGTTTCAAAACTCGGGGGGGATTTAAAAGGCAGAGGGTGTGTCAAGGGCAGGAGGGGAGATTTCAAAAAGAATTCGGGCTGATGGGACGACTAAGCAGGTCACCACCGACTCGTCGACGGGCGGATGAAAGGGGGGGGGGGGGGGGGGGGGGGGGGGGGGGGGGGGGGGGGGGGGGTGGGGGGGGTGGAGTGCGGCAGAGTGAGCCCCATGATGGCCTCATGATCGGGGCTTCTGCCTGTTTTTATGGTCATCATGTGACTTCTTTTGACATGGGATGACCGACGGAGAACAAACACCGTCTTTGGCCGCAGGTTTATGTTTGTGCCTGTTGACTGTGCTGGGTGTTTGACCACAATTATGTAAATGGCAGCTTTTTGCATCATTTCCAGTCAAAGCAAGAGTAAGTTTCTACAGGCATGCTTGGAAGAAACAACCCTTCCACAGATTCTTTCAGTTTAGCAACAACCTGATTCCCGAGTTTACCTCAAGCCCCCCTCCCCCGGTTGAAGTTCTCTCTTCGCTCCCGAGAAATAAAACCTGCAAGTTTAATTCCTTCAGATCTGGTCAGGAACATCCCCCAAAGGCTTTCTCGAATACCTGGAAAATGGGGCGGGGGTTGACCATTTAAAGCACCGACCCCATTCGCAATTGGCCTACTCAACCACCATGGAGGGGACGAAGGTACTTCATCTTTGTCCCAGCACAGGTCGGATTGGCTCAGCCCAGGCGTTCCCTTCATGGTGCAAGAGAAGACAAGTCGGAACGGTCCGTCCTGCCATTCTCTCACTGATCATTTTCCTAGAAGCTGTTGCTTGCCTCTAGTCATCCTCGCCGTCCGTCACCCGTGGATACTGGGTAACGTATAAACAAGGAATCCAGGATAGAGAAGGATCAAACCTCTAACCCTCGCTGCTTTCCGCGCACGGGCTCAGGTGAAAGGCGACCCAATTATGCCTGTGCGAGAAACTGGAGATATACCGATCGTCTCGAGACTCCGTAGTGTTTCTCAACGCAAAGGGATTCATTCAAGGTTGTCAGCCTCTCTCAGGAAGCCTGTCCCAGAGGTATATATACGGAAAGGACCTGGTAAAAGGAAACGAGGTTCTTTCCCTGGCGCATTGCCGGAAGGAAATAAGAAAAGATGGACGCTGGAAGGAAAACTCCTCACAGCCAGGTCAATTGAGACACCGTTGAAAAACGATGACCAGAAATATAGTTTGGAACTTCTCCCGGCCCAAAGATACAATACATGCCCCGGTGCGTTTGTTTCACTGATCTACTTGAGGCCCCGGTAGGAGACGTAACAATTCAATGTCTCGGCTCCAAGATTATTTGTTCTTAGCAAGTTGCCAGCAGCAAGTCCAAAATTATCAGCTGGTTAAGAGCATGTATCCTCATGAGAATGTCGTCGATGTAGCGGTCCGGCACGCTCGTAGTCCCGCAGGAATCGGAATGGAAGTCGAAACTGCGGGGCCGCCGGGCCGACAACACGGATGCCGATCCCCGGGTTGACCGTTGAGATGCGGGGATCCTCACTCGCGCCAGTGTCGGTTATCCACGGCCCGTCTGCAACGTGTCTGTCTGAAAATATGTCTTGAAATAGTAAAATATGTATCATCGTCTAAGAATATGAGCCATCTACAAAAGAGACTCTCTAAATGAACCAAGCCAAACGCTCCCACTGGATATTCCCACACCGGCCATCTTGGGCTCGTAAAAGCCGTAGCTGTAGTAATGCAAAATGCACCCCGATATCTCAAAAACGCCACATTAATGCAAACACCGCGCCCTTCTCCCTTTTGTCTAAGACCATTCCCACTGCATCAGACGAAAAGTCTATAGCTTGCTCTTCTGCGTGTCCTCCATCTCCTTGCGGATGTACTCGTTGAACTCGTCGGCGTTGTCGAGGTAGAGGTGGTGGCCCGCCTTGGAGATGATGGCGACCTTGGCGGAGCCGTTCTCGCGCGCCTTCTCCTCGTCGGTGGCGCCCTCGAGGGCGCGTAACCTCGCCTGCTTGAGCTTCTCCTCGGCGGCGTACCCGCCGGCGACGTCCATCCAGTCGTTCTCGCCGTACATCATGACGACGGGGATGCCCGTCTCCTTGAGCTTCTGGCCGTCCTTCTCGACGATCTGACGGCCGACGCCGTCTATCCTGTGGACCATGGGGCTGCGAGCAAAGGCTCCCGGGGCGAGGATGTAGGGCAGGGCGTACTCGCCGCTGCCGCGCTGGCGGAAGATGGAGAAGGCGTAGTCGTGCAGCGTCTTCGACTCCTCGTCGGGCAGGTGGTTGAAGCGGCGCGAGGTCCAGCCCGAGACGAAGCGCGGGCCGAGCGGGCCGGTGAAGCGGACGATGCTGAAGGGGGATACGTTGGCGTCCCACAGCCAGACGAGCCAGCCGGGCATCGGGCGCCTGGGCGCGTTGTTGGAGTTCGTGGACGAGAGGGGCTTGGCGCGTGACGTCGCCGAGTTGCGGTCGTCGGTCGTGACGGTGTTCTGGTCCTGGGTGAACTCGTTCTGGAAGGTGGACTCATCGGGCTCGGGCATGGCCGCGCTGACGGCGTAGGGGTCCTCGGGAATGCCAACGGGGGAGGCGAGGATGAGCTTGTTGAGGTGGCCCGGGTACTTGAGGGCGTAGGCGATGGACAGGTAGCCGCCGAGGGAGTGGCCGACGAGGGTGAACTTGTCGATGTTGCGCTTCTTGCGCCACTCCTCGAGGGCGTCGATGAACCATGCCTCGGCCTCGGCGGTCTTCTCCTCCTGTGTCTTCGCGTTTACGCGGAAGGGCGGGCGGGTGGAGTTACCCATGCCCAGCATGTCGAGGGCATAGAGCTTCCAGCCCTTTGCGCGGGAGAGGGGCTCAAAGTTCTTGTAGAAGAAGCCGAGGCCGGCGCCGTAGCCGTGTACGATGACGAGGTTGTTGTCGACCTCCTCGCCGACGCGCTCCACTGAATATTCGTTCAAAGCGCGGTTCTTGCCCGAGAGCTGGACCATCTGCGAGCGCCAGACGCGCTGGCCAAAGGGGTCGTGCTTGCCGACTTCGAGGGAGGCGGCGTTGTCGCGGGCTTCTTTCAGGTATGGGATGTGGGAGAGGACGTTTCGCTCGGCCATCTGAGGGGTAACGCTGGTCCACTGGGTTTACAAGTCAGCGAGAGGCAATTCGAGAAAAGGGACGGAGGACCAACCCATTGGTAGACGGCATCCTTGTATCCCAAGGGGAAGTAGGCGCCCACGGGGCGAGCACGCGCATCAGGGCGGGCGGGAGCGACGGTGGCGGCCATTGTCTGGTGAGATCGGCGGGGGACGGATTCTTCAGAGGAGGCTCGTATGCTGGGGGAAGATTTGACGCTGGCGGAGGAGGATGTTATTACGGAGGAAGCAAGCTTGAGTCGCGACCCGTTCACGACAGCAGAGGCAGTTTGATGTTGTAGCATGCCGGCAGACGGAGTGGCGAAGGGGGGCCCGGGCTATATAGATGGATAAGATGCGAGCCGACAGGATAAGCAGGTTCCGAGAGGTCGGGCAAGGGCGTAAGGCCAGAGAGAGAGCGTGGAACGGTGGCAGTGTGGCTGAGGTGACGGCCGGAGGAGCGCGTCCGGAGAACGGATTTTGCGTTGTCTCGGAGCCTTTGAAACTTGCGACGATTCATCAGTCAGCAGGTGGTATACGGACCGGGGTTGAAGGTTGCGCCGTAATAGTAACGCAGGGGGTATTAGCGGCAAGTCAAATCAGACTGGATCAAAGATAATGGAGGCATGTCCGAGTGGTGACGCGGGCAAGAACGAAGACGGGCAGCGCCGCTGCGGGCAGGCAGGCAGGGCAAGCAACGCAGTCACTTTGGTGGGTTGTGGAGGGACGGGGGCCATTGGATTCGCTGAAGATGGGGGCTTGTTGAGCAGTTGAGCGGCAGGGGACAGGGGGGTGACCCCCCTAGACCTGGAGCCTTGAAGCCTTGAAGCCCCCCCGGTAGAGATGCGGATCGGGTTCATGGACTTAGCACTCGGAGTTTGGCGGGCAGAATTGTGGGGCCACCAGTTTGTGCTGGGCCACGCCGGCGGTAGGAAAACACCAAACTTCCGATGTCCCGGCCAGAAGCTTCCACGCGGCTGCTGGTGGTACCTAGGTACTCAGGTATCGGGGCGTAAGCGGCCAACAGCCAGCAGTTACGCCGGATTATGGCGCGGCCTCTACTTTCCCAAACAGGACAACAATGTGGTCCTAATTATGGGCTACTTGTTCTGAAGAAAAACTCACATGTGCCACTGCCTAAAATTACAACCTTCAGCCTCTGGACATGCCGATGCATGACATCAAGACTCGTGCCTTGCATGCTCCGGTCGGTAATATCTGAGGACACCTACCAAGAATCGATAGATGAGACGAAGCTTGTTTGGAAAGAACATCCGCTTACTTAAACGTTCCATTTCGATTCAGACGGTAGTGCAGGTGGATTGCGAAACTCCCTCCCACACGGAACGGACTTGCCTTATCCCAGGGGTCTCTGCAATCACTGTGAATGCCCTCATCCATCGTCCCTGAACCAGACTAACCCTAGATTTCTAGTTTACGCCACGTAATAAAACCAACAATTCTTCAACATTCGTCATTCGTCAATGACTCTGCAAACTGGCCTGAGCTAAATTGGTGCAAATTTCAAGGACCTCCCTAGCTTTCAGCGTTGCGGAGTACCTTCCTCTGCTTCGAACTTTGGTACCTCCCTCCCCAACAAGTCTTATCGTTATCGTTATCCCCTTATCGATTCCAGGTGCGACCTGAAGCCCGGGCCACTTCTCGCTATGACGTTCCACAGCTGCCACCAGTCCACACCGTTGGCGCCGGCTGACATCTGACCACCGTCCAATTCCGCCCTTGTCTCGCCCGGCAGAAACATCGCCAGTCCGCAACGCTTCGCTCCGCACAAACCTCTTTCCCCCAAGGGCAGTGCAGCTGCATCTCCCGTCTTCTGCACTGCACCTCCTCCTCCGCCTCCTCCGCTCCGCTCCGATCACCGCGCATGCCTGCACCTTGCTGCTGACCCGCCTGCGCCGAGGTTAGGGACCCCACCGCCTCCGAAACCTTCGATTTGCCGTCCGTCCCGCCATCGTACCTGACCGCCGTTACGGAACAAAAAACGATACCCCGTCCATCTTCGACCGCAAACACCATGGCAGACGAGCTCGACTCCATCGTCAAGGGCGCTCCGCCCCCGGGCAAGGAGACCAAGGCCGCCACCGTTGGCACCTCGGGCGTCGTCCCCGACTCGGGCAAACAGGGCGACCCCTTGAGCCACACCCCGAGCTCTCCCTCCATGATCTACCTCAACCTCCTCATTCTTGAGGCTTCGCTACGCGCCCAATACCTCGAGCTGCGCGCCCGTCGCCGGCACCACACCTTCTTCTTCGCCCTGCTCACCGCCTGGATCTGCGGCTTTGGCTACGCCCTCTTCTTCGCCCCGCGCGAGGACGGCCGCGGCATCGGCGGCTCCGTCTACTGGGGCGTCGAGACCATGGAGAAGCTCTGCTTCATGGGCGGCGTCATGACCGCCATCCTCGTCTGGGCCACCGGCATATGGGAGCGCGGCGTGAGGTGGCCGAGGCGCTGGTTTCCCACCTCCAACCGCGGCCTGCGGCCCTTCAACTGCAAGCTCGTCATCATCCGCCGCCCCTGGTACGCCGAGATGGTCTCCACCGTCGGTTTCTTTCTGACCTACGGCCTCTTCTCCCACACCGCGAGCTCGTCCTACCGTTACGTCGAACCCTCCATTCTGCGCGACGTCGAGAAGGAGCTGAGCCTCACCGCCGATAACCACCCCACCCTGCCGATTCTGGTCGAGGACGAAGAAAAGGGCGGCCATGAGGAGGACCTCGCTCCTGGCGGCGACTACGTCAAGCTACTCCTCCTCGCGAAGCCTTTTACCCCGACCTTCAGAGAGAACTGGGAGATCTACCGCACCGAGTACTGGGAAAAGGAGAACGAGCGCCGCGCCCTGATCCAGAAGAAGCTCGCCGCCCGCGACCGCGAAGTCGCCAAGCAGCGATGGGGCATCTTCTGGTGGCTCCCCTGGCACCGAGTCGACCGCGTCGGCAACGCCCCTTCCCCCTCCCCCGGAACCCCCACCCGTCACGGCAGCGAAAAGGCCACGATCCACCCCCGCGCCGCCGCCATCGAGCGCGAGCACCGCCGCCGAAGCAGCACCACCAGCGCCCACCGCCGCAGCTCCACGAGTTCGTCCCGCAGCCTGACGCCCTCCGTGGCAGCCTCCGTGGCAGCCTCAGCCGCCGGCGACGACGGAGACGGCAGCGTCAGTAGGAAGGCCAGCACCGGCTCCAACGCGTCCGACAAGAGGAGGAAGAAGCTGGGCTCCATCTCCAAGAGCAAGCGCCCCAACATCGAGTCCCGCTCCGTCACCCCCGAGATACCATCCCCGCTCGCTCGCGAGAGCAGCGTCACGCGGTCTGAGTCCAGCGCCGAGGCCGTCGCCGACCAATCGCTGCGCCACTCGTCGTCCAAGGCCAGCATCTCGTCGTCCACCAACTCGATCCGGGACAAGCAGCGCAGGGCGGGCGAGGCGTGACCACGCAGGCAGGAAGAGAGATACTTGTTTTAATGTACTTTACGATGCGAGGAAGGAAAGGCTCAAGATGAGAAATGAAACATGTCTCCACGCAACGTCGCAAGAACGCATTGTCGCCAGGATCATTGACTCTGTTACCGTTTGTCGCATTCAGAGCTAATCTCTTTCGTTGCAGGACTTGTACCAAACCTAATCGCCTTTGCTGGGTCAGTTGAGTTCAAGAGGTCAAGGTCTTGACGAAATACAGCCACGTGGCACCGCCGCAGACAGGAACATCTGATGAACCGGGAGCTCGACAAGTGTTCTTTCGGCGCCTTCAGCCGAGGGCGTTACCTCTCAGTCACAGCTCTCGCGAACCCTCGACCATCACTTCCAACTAGAACCCGACACCCTCAAAGCGACGGCCGATCCAGACGCATCTGCGAAGCAGACAGCGCATCAAAGATCCCACGCGCCTCCTCTCTCGCCCTCCTCTCCCGGTCCGCAGCCCACCACCACCGATGCGTCTCCTCCCCATTCCCCTCCCCATCAGCATCTGCCCACGGCTTCGGGCTAAGGATGTAATGCACGTTCCTCACCTCCCCATCGCGCCAGATCCCATCATGAACGCCCCTCCACCGCAACGTCTTGAGCGCGTTGTACACATACGGAAGCGGCACCCACCGTCCGCGAAACACATCCGCCAGCAGCTCCTGGTCTGGAAACACCCACCCCGCGTCCGCCGTCTCCAGCCGCGCCAGGACTTCGTTGTATCTCGCTGCCGAAGGCGATACAACAAGAAGCCCGCTGTTGAGCAACCCCAGCGGCCGCGGCGACAAATCCTCCCCCTCCGTCTGCGCAGCCTCCGGATCCGCGTGGCGCGATGTAAAGGGGCAGTTTTCCGGAACCCAGTCCGCCGGGTAATGCGGCTTCTGCAGCGGGTTACAAGAACACACATGTCCCGCCGCAATAACCCTCCTCTCCTCATCAAGCTCCAACTCCATCAGCTCGTCCATGTTCCTCCTGACAAGCATATCCGCATCAAGCAGCACGGCCCGCTCATACCCCGTGAGCGAGAACACGGAGAGCTTGCACCAGGTATCCTCGAACCGCGGGTCCGCCTTGTAGTCCCGCCCCGCGCCGCCGGGCTTGAGGTAGTCAACCCTCTGGAGCGGGATCCCGCGCGCGGCGATGATGGCGCGGCCCTCCTGGGGAAAGGAGTCGGTGTACAGCGCGACGAAGGGGTACGCCGTGCCGGAGGAGGCGAGGGAGTGGTGCAGGGTTAGGAGGCCTGGGAGGTAGCTTGTCTTGGTGATTAGGCTGGCCCAGACTGTGCAGCTTGTGAGTTCAAGTGACCTCCTGACGTCTCCGGAAAGGAAGATCCTACCTTTCTCCGAGTCGACGACGCGTCTTCCTTCAGCCATTTTCTCGCTCTTTTCACGCAACAGCCTTCGTTGTTCTGAGAGATGAAGAAGCATGGGGATAGATGGGCGATGTGCCCCAGAGCTTTTTGATATTTCAAGCAGCGCGCCGACTAGGCCCGTCCCGAGGATGATGACGATCTGAGACACAGCTCTCCTTTCCCGTCGGCTATATCGTCATTGAACCCTCCCCCCCGCCTCGGATGCCCGAGACATGCCATCGCCAAGATGCCCGCGTTGGACCATTTGCATATGCACGTAGGACGGCTCGGACGGGAAGCACCTGCCGTCTTCTCGCTAGTTCCGCATCAATATGTCTCTGTTCAGGGTTGGATTTGCTGTTCATTCTGGGCACACCACATTTTGGACACACATTACGAGCCGGGCAGGCCGTCGATGGGGTACGCGGGCCGTCCGCCATTCCCGCATACCTGGCGCGAACGGGACTTTCGTTGGACAGCTTGGTGCCTACATCACCTACCTTTTCGTACTATCGTGCATATGCACCCCCACGACCATCGTCGTCGTCGACGGCTCGTCCCGCCGGGCCGGTCCCCTTTGCCAGGGAAGGATGTGACAGAAAAGGTGATTCGCAGAACCTACTAAAACACGTACAAATCTCACCAGCTGGGCTGAGAGTACGTCTGGGTTTTTTTTCTGTACCTAGTAGAGTACTCCATCCATTACTCACCTGTCCCCAAGTTTTCCTGAACGACAAACCCGTCTTAAGTCCGTGCCCGTTACTAGCTTGCCATTTCCGGTGTTGGGGCGGGCGATGTTGGGCAGGCAGCAGATCTGCATACTCAAGCCATACTCCTAATGATGATGCGATTCCCGACGTTGCTTTTTCCCATCCACCGAGAGAGACCAGGTGCCCGGCATTCGGCCGAGCTGGGACAAAGTTCCGCCACGTTTCTTCTGCCCGCGACGTGCCTCAACTGCCTACGTCTGTACTAGCTAAGAAGCCACAGCCCACAACTGCTACAGGGCTGAAGGCTTAGAGGATAACATGACGACTTTGCAGTTCTCAGGCGTGCCACGTAGACATAAGCCTGGCCAGTCATTGGCACCCAGCTGGGGACGGGCTGGAGACTTGTGCTGTTTGCGTCCTGTCCTTATAGATAGAGTCTAATCTACGTTGCACTGCGTTGAGACTTATCCCATTGTTACAGCCATGAGGCTCGTGGAGAATATGCTGGTTCTGGTGGTTTATGGTTTCTCCAGGAAATCCAAACTACGTAGACGCCCGTTGCAGCGGGCGTGGCCGCAGTAGCGTCAGCCAAAGGCAACAACGGCAGCATCAACACACGATCTGAACCTGTCTATAGTAGACGATGCGAATTTGTTTGAGTTCGAATCGAGTTGAAATCAGTTAGTGGATCTTGCCTTCGCCGGTGGTTGTGTTGCCAGAGGGCAGGGGATGAAATGAATTTGGAAGAGGCAGTCACGAACCTGGCGGAGTCCTTTCCTGTCGGGGTGTCAACATGCAGTCGCTAGGTAATATCATATGCCAATGCCAGTGAATGAGATCCAGTTTCAACCTAGACCAGGTCTACTTCACACCAACCAGTCACTGCCAGAACCTTAGGCAAGCCTCCCATCAAACGCGGTAATTCACCGGATCCACGACACGCTGTAACTTCACCGTCACAGGTCACAGCAGGCGCATCTTTCCGCGTGACTTGCTCCAGATTGAGAGGCTCCCTGCTTATAAAAGACCAGCATCGTCGCCACGGCCCCAAGGCCACCCCACACCATTCCTATTCATCACACAGGTCTGAGAGAAAGACAAGCGTACCCGCCCCAGATACCGCTTTCACCTGTATCGTCTGTGATGACAACTGCCTGAGAGCCGCTGGGCCGATTCTCAGAGCATGGGGGAACAACGAGAGGGACGATCGCTGAAGCGAGGGTGGTCATCCGACAGCGCAGTAGAGTTCTACGAGGACGGCTTCGTGAAGATCGAGAAGAATGAGGTAAATTAAACACACCTGCCACGTTCCCTCACGCTGCTCCTCCGAATGACGCTGAACCCCCGAAAAAAGGCCACCGCCCAAAACGGACAGGCAGACAATGATAGAAGCCAAGAAACCGTCAAAGTAGAAGGCGAAAACCACGCATCCTCTAAGGCAACATCACCAAACACAACAAGAGCACCACGCGAGAGGAGTCAGAGGATATCATGCGGGCCTCAGCCGCCGCCGCAACGGCTCATTCCCCAAGAACAAAAGGACTTCCTCAAGCGGGTAGAAGCCGTGGACCCCGAATGCCCCGGCATGTACCAAGCATTCTTGGATCTCATGAAGGAGTTCCACATGAGGAGGTAAGTGGCTTTTTGCGGGAAAACGTAGTAATACGAGGGGGGCGTGAAGTTGAGCCAAGCCTACCGACGACTAACTTTCTTCTTAATTCTCGACACAGTATCAATACAGTCGGACTTATGGTTGACGTGGCGATGCTGTTCTACAGGCATCCCCAGCTGGTAGAAGGATTCAACTTGTGGCTCCCTCAAGGATGCAGCATGGTCGTCCACCGCGACGGCGCTTCTCACTGCATCAGATGCATCGCGCCCACCGACAAGATGATCGTACGTTCGCCCGACTGCGTCTGTGAAGAAGACATCACACCTCCCGAAGAGACGAAAAACGAGGCAGAAGCAAGTCTCCCCCGAGAAGCCGACTAAAAATGACGATGACCGACTTGAGTCGTCGCGATCGGATGCGGAGACCCCGGCCCCGAGGCAGATCTCAACATGCGGGCCCTGGATGCGGCGGGTTGACCCGCGGTCTTGCAGAATTGCTGAAGAAAACGGGCGGGGAAGAGAGTGGAGGAGGTGGTGGTAAGATACCAATAGCGAGAGCGAAGGGCCCAAGCCAACACCTGTTCATAGCAAAGTCCGTTTAACTATAACGCACGAGCAACGTCAACGTCCAGGCATTGCTCCAGCGTCAAATGAGAGCCCATCGTTTTGAAAACTTACCCCGCTCCGCTCCGATCCAGGCACCGTACAATGATGCCCCGTTGCGGAAGTCATCTCCGCTCACAGGGACTGAGAGGGAAAAAAAAGTGGTGCCTACGAGTGAATCAAGAAACAAGCAAAAGTCCGAGGATGTGAAATGCCCAGATATTTCCAAAGCGGATGCTTCCCCTTTCTCTTACTTTATTGTGAACCAGATACCCGGGACGATAGACGATCAATACCGAGCACGGCACTTGGCGACTCAAGATGGACGAGGACGAGGCCATTGGCCTACAATACGAAAACGAGGTCGTCATCACCGCGGATGAGGTAGGATCCTTATCATTCAATAGGCGGTGTAGTCTATTTGCTGACTCAAACTCATCAACAGGATCTAGACGACCCCTTTTCTGACAGAACCAGTGTAAGAATCACCTTCGTATTCTTGGTTTGCATCATTCTGACTACCGTAATGTAGACCACGGCGTTATCAACCAAAAGCGTGACCGCCTCAATCCTGGACTACAGGCAAGAAAACGGAAGAACATACCACGCATATAAAGACGGCAGTAAGCGCCTGAATCCCCGAAACTCGCATAAATATGCCTTCACTGACCATAACTCAAGAATACGTCATCCCAAATGACGAAATCGAAAGTGACAGACTGGGTAGGGTCTCCCCGGGCTGCCAAGCGGACCTGCGATAGTGCTGATACGTAACCGGCTCCGCAGACCTCCAACACAACCTCTTCCTCCTCACCTTCGACGGGAGGCTTGGCAGTGCTCCACCAAACGACCCGGGCGCCAGAGTCGGGCGGGTCCTGGACGTCGGTACGGGGACGGGCATATGGGCCACCGACTTTGGGGACGAGCACCCAGAGGCGGAGGTGCTTGGCTTTGACCTTTCAGCGACGTTTCCCGAGTTGTGAGTGTTTCTGGCCGCCGATAGCCTTAAACAAGTTATAAGTGAGTTCCGCTTACAGGAGCACGCAGCATGCCCCCAAACGTGAAATTCGAGATCGACGACCTCGAAGAGCCATGGACGTATTCACGGCCATTCGACTACATCCACAGCCGGATGATGAACGGGTGCATAATGAACTGGGACGCCTACGCGCGGAAATGCTTCGAGCAAGTGCCAACCCTCCCACCCTAACCCTCCCACTCATCTACTAATCCTCCGCAACAGCCACCTAAACCCGGGAGGCTACGCCGAATTCACAGAAGCGACAATAATCCCGCAATCCGACGACGGCACCCTCCCCCCAGACTCGATGATCGTGAAAACAGCAACCCTGGTCGTCGAGGCGGGAAAAGCCGTCGGCCGCAAAGTGGTAGAAATGCCGCAGGTCAGAGACGCCCTCCTGCGCGCGGGCTTCGTCGACGTGCGCGTGTCGCAGTATAAATGGCCCATCAACAACTGGCCGCGGGATCACAAGTACAAAGAGATCGGCATGTGGGCGCACGAGAACGTCGTCTCCGGCTGGGAGGGGCTGTGTATGGCCACGTTGACTAGGATATACGGGTGGAGCAGGGAGGAGGTGATGGTTGCTGTCGCGCTTTGTCGGAGGGAGCTGGTGGATAGGAGTATACATGCCTATTTTCCGTTGTGAGTTTTCTACACTACGCGTTAGTTGAAGCTTGTTTTGCTGACTTTAGGAGGTATTCGATATATGCTAGGAAACCTTGAGCCGGATTCGGCGAACTTTGCAGTACATACTTACGTTACAAAGCTTTACTACTCTGTTATAATAAAGCACTGAGGCGTATTTCCGTGGTTCCCTATGCGTTGGTCACTATGTAGTGTCCACTAACCTGTCTCAAAGGAATCTCTATCACAGGATATATTATTTCCCCTCTCTGGCTGTCACTACCTACTGTCCTCTGCGTATTCATCGCATGTTTACCTTACAAATCAGGAACGACAGTGAGATCTGTAATATTGACAGTACGTAGCAGTGACGGTGGTCGTCTACTAAGCAGAGAAGAACTATGTTCTGCACTGTTTCAGACGCCCAGAATGCCTGAATGCGACGCAAACATCGATGATCGGCCATATCCCGATGAAGAAGAACACGCGCTGGAGGGAGCGGTCGACAAGCTGAGAGTTGGGTTGGGAATCTATTTCGAGGAGGGGTTGACACGTCAAGACGATCTGGCTCGTCGTCCTGGTTCTGATGCTTCTCACCTTCGCGTTTTCTGTGACTTAGTGGCTCGTCATGTTGCACATGTAAGGAGGTTTAGCCGCCGGGAGCTACTGCGTTGAGTTTGCTGCGCTCTGGATAGGGTTCCTCGCGCAGAGGAGCTTCCAGACCTGCAAAGGTCTCGCAACAATTATGCTCATTGAGTCGACGATCGATACAAACAAGCGATGCCAAAGCCAGCCAGCGAGAGCAATCTCCGATGTCATAAGTACAACAGTGAAACTTCTGATGGGTTTGTAGACTCAGTGTCTTAATCTCCCAGTTCTGAAAACCAAGTACAAACCGAGACTTTTTCCCGAACCATTGCTCGGCCTCAAAGAAATGGATGGTGTTCTCGACGATGCACGCTCTCGCGAACTTGTTCCGACAGGTGTCGCGGGTTGCCTCAGGATCATTTGGTACCGGACCGGCCGGGGTCCTCGAGAAACAGGTATGTTGACAAGAAAAGAGACTGACAGCGAGTCCACGGAAGGGTGCAGCACGCCGGATTTTCGAAAGAGAAGAAGAAAGGTTTGTAGCTTATGAGCGGGCCAGCAATTGAAGAAAAAAGTGGCGAAAAATCAAGCTTGTTTAAAAGTGTATACATTGCATAACTATTGAAAGATCGTCGGAGTCAAACTCACAGATTTCAGGAAACTTGCGACTTTTAGTGGTGACGATGCTAGAATTGCTGCGCGCTGGTCCGTGCTTTTGTCCATGTCCTGTCTGGATGTCGTCGGTCACTGTGCCGTCACGTAGGCACCTGGGCACAAACGCTCTAACTTAGAATCGCAATATAAAATCTGGAAAGAACACTATCTAGTGATACAAAACGCAATATCAAATAGGAAAGAAAGTCCGCTGCGTTTTATCCCGTTGTCCCATATAAACCTGGTCTCTTAAGATATTGCTCAATCTTAAATCGAGGGGCGTGACGAAGTGTGATGCTCCAACTTGATGTAGATGGTCTTCTTGGTGGAAGACCAGTGCTGCGGTAACGGCGACGGTTCGCAAGGGTATCTGTCGGCATTGGTAGGTGGGAGGAGCGGTAGACCTCCTGGAGCAAAAACATCGATCTCGTTCGTGCGCGTGGGGTATGTCTCAACAGGCGGCACTGGTTTTCTCCCTGTTAGCTATCATCGTGCTCCCTTCTGGATGTTCAACTCGAGGCTTACACCATGCGTAAGGTGCGCGGGCTGAACCCTTTCTGCATGCCCACTTGATCGCCGCCAAAACTGGGGGTATCAGTGTAACGAAGATAGCAATAATTCCGATGATTGCTTCTGTAGAAATGCCGGCCATTGGATAGTCCGAGTAGGTGAGTGGGAGTTATGGGTGGAAGCGTGTGAGTGTAGGAATTGTGCTTGTTGGCTGAAGAGTTGGGTGCGAATGCGGATAGAAGAAAGGTACTTAGGTACCTTAGTGAAAGTCGGGAAATGCTTAGAGGTGGAAGTCTGGCGGTACAGCGGGCGCGACTTTTCATGACCCGCCGCCGCCCGGTTCGTACATAGTAAAAAACCTCCGAAGCCCCTAGTACATTAGAGACCACCTAGATGGACCCGACTGGTGGCAGTGCCGGAAGAATACTCGCACCGGGTTAGCTGCGCATGACGTTTCCCTGGGCCATGCTGCGGACATGTCCATTTACGGCCGGGCCTGCTCCTTCTGTAAGGCAGTCCCTATTGGCCCCTAGGCGTTGCGACTCCGCTGGGCAACGACACTAACGGCGAGCAGTCGCGAAGCTTTAGTGGGTAGAAGTAGAGGGCCATAGAGCTGTGTGATAAGGCGAAGCACTCTTCACTTGGCTACTGTATGGACCTTTACGAATGATAAAAGCAAACCCCAGGAACGATGCAAAATCGACCAGAGCAAGAAGACCCTTATTGATTACACGCGCATCATCTGATGTTGAAAAAAACCATCCAGGAAATGCTGGAAGCACAGTCGCCGAAGATTATAAGATGAGCGCAGGGGTGCGATGGTTGTACCTAGGTAGGCAGATACGTCGCTACCAATGCACTATCCCGCGAAACAGACGCTGAAGAGGTGTATTGGTACATAGCAGACACTGCTCTGTGTCGACAGATGGTGATGATGTGGCCCAGAGCTCGTGCCTGTCTTACATAAGACTCCCGCCGGTCACATTGAAATACACCATTAAGGAAAGGCACTAGAAGGAACAGAAATCCATTGATGCGCATCGAGAAGGCATGGATATCTTCGCTCGAAGAAAACGCCATCCGGTGATCCAAGGAAAAGGGTACATATATATACATGAGCCCAAAAAGAAAACAAAAAACAAGTAACTTTCCGCTGCATTTATTCCGTTTTCCCCTCATGCATCTAGCGCCTGAATGTGGTTTGGTGTTGGGGATTTGATAGTAATATTGTGACGTTGGTGTTTTTTCCCCATGTTCGATTTTGGATGTTGGAGCGCGCCGGCACTGGAATAGCGGCGGCCCCGGGGAGTTGGGTCCACTGGAGGTGGAGGGCCACGGGGCCGGCCGGTGTCAAGGATGCGATCGGGGACAACGATGGCTGGCCTCGAGTTGTACGTATCCGGCAACTCGCGTTTGTTGTGTTTCCGCTACTGCAAAGCGGGAAATACATAGCAAAAGAGGTCAACTGCGAGCCGAAGACTGCAACGAAGTGTGACGCTCTATTCTGATGTAGATGGTGTTTGTGGAAGACCAGTGCTGCAGCAAGGGTGAAGGGTATCTGTCGGTATGGGGCGTCGGGAGGGGAGGCAGAATCAGGGCAGAACAAACTCCTTCATCTTCGTGCGTGGGTACTGGGTTCTGTCAGCGATCGTGCCCCCTCTGAATCCCCAGGAGTCGAGAGGCATACGTCATGAAGGTGAGGTTCGCGTCGGGTGGGCTGGACGCCTTCTGCATGCCCAGTTGACGGCAGCCGAGACCGGGGCTATCAGCGCAACGAAAATAGCGACGATGGCGATGATTGCTTCCGTAGACATAGATTCTTCTGTAGATTTATTGGCCATATTTGTGCGGTCAGCTGGTGATATTCTGGAGGTGTAATAAAAGCGTGCATTGTGAGGAAAATGAGTTTGATAAGTAGATGGTGTAACTAGATGGAAACACCCTACCTAGTATTAACAGGTTGAACTGGGGCGAAAGTCAGGGTTGGCCAGTTTGCTGGGGCACTTTCCTTGCCTTAATACCCCAGCAGCCCAGTCAGTCAGGACTAGCGCCTGCCAAGCCCAGCGCCGATTGGGAGTAGGTATATTCCCACCTAGGTTCCTCCCAGAATCAATCAAGACATGGCTTGCGCCCCCCTTGTGCAACTACATACATAGTAGGTAGGTAGACTGCATCGGATCGCTTATGACGCCCTGGGGCGGTAATTACCCTTGTCTATCCTTCACGAACTGCCATTTGTTCGACTCGCCTTCGGTCTGCCCCGGACGGGTGGCTTTTGCAGACTGGCCTCGAAGAAACACGTCCACGTAAATACCCAAATGGACCGACCAGCTTGGCTTTCGGAACGCGCACGTTGGATCCCATCAAGGCTGGAATGCTCACCACGTCAATGCCGTCTTCTCACCGCCCTCACCCCCTTCGCTTTGCTTGCTCCGCGACTTTTTATTGGTCTCCTCGCCCCTCCGGCGAGGCCCCCCTTCCGTCAGCACTGAGCAGCAGAGACTGACGGCCTGGTTTCCTCGTTGCCTTGAAGACTCGGTCGGAGTAGGTATTACCCGAGACGCCGAGAAGATGGATGATGGATTCTGCTGATTTGGGAGGCTTAGCACGAACGGGTTTGCTGAAGGTCCCGGGTCTTGGGGACCGGACGCGTGATTGGTGGCGCACCACCGTTTGTGGGGACCCTCCCGGCGTAGCGCCTCCGCTGGACACTGAGCATCGGGAGTACGACGGAAGACATCACTGCCGGTTCAAAAAATTCACAACATACGCACCACAAAGCAGAAGGCAGAAACACACGGGAATAGCCGAAATATTATCCGAATTTACAATCTGGAATCATTAATAAGACGTGATGGAAACCTAGTCCGACAGCACGGCAGCTAATAACACGTAACAAAATCATTTTCTCCAAAGAAAGCCTAGCAGACATAAGACCCCCGCAGTCCTCACTTCCTCGCCCCCAAATCATCCTCGCTCTCGTGGAACATGCTCCTCCTCAGCGTCGCCGTCCCAGCAGGGCTGACCGGCAGCATTCTCGCCGTGATATAATCATCCCCATCAGACGCCCCCGTCGGCGGGCTCAGCGGGCTCGGGTGCCCCGGCGTCGGCGTCTCAGGCACCGTAGCCGGCACCCCGCGCCCGCCCGCCTGCGCGCCCGAGGGCGCCTCCTGCTCCCCGCCCGACGATGCCGAGCTGACCGTCGCCTGGCTGACGTGCCGCAGGTGCCGCGCGTCGTGGTCGCTGAGGCCCGAGACATCGGAGCCGACGCGGTCGGCGCGCTCGACGGGGGCGGCCGTGCTGATCGGCGGCGAGGGCGGGCCCGGTTCGGGAGACTGCGCTCGCGTCTGGAAGCCGAGGACGCCCGAGGAGCGGGACAGGGACGATGCGTTCTCGTTGCTGGAGACGGAGGCGTAGTAGGAGGACTGGTGCGTCGTCGCCGGGTTGGAGCCGGTGCCGAAGTGGGTGTGCTTGTTGATGATTTCGACGGGCGTGAGGCCTACGCCGTGGAGCTCTGCGCGAGGGGATGTGTCTGTGAAAGGTCAGTCAAGTCTCGTGGCAGTTTCGAGGGGTGGTTGCTCACCTGGCAGCTCGGCGATGTGGTTGTCCGCCATCTCGTGGGCCACAAATGGTACGGGGCTAGCCGCCGGGGCCGGGGGCGGCGTGCGGACCTCGGTCATGTCCGGGTTCGACAGAGTCTCCTCCGTGGTGACAGTCGGGGCCTTGGGCGCCTCGCTAGGCTGACCCCTGATCCACGAGATGATACGAGACCCGTTGTCCTCCGTCACTGTGGCGGTTCCGTTGCCACGCCGGAGGACCTTTCGCCGACGCCAGAGGCAGCATCCGACGAGGATGCCGGTGACGAAGACTAGCCCGAGGACGACACCGAGCACCGGCGCGACCCACTTCGGTGTTCCGCCGCCGCCGCCGCCGCCTCCACCGTCGGCAGGGTCCACATCCGGGCGACCCGGGTCCTTCGCTTCGTTGTACGGGTACCACGTGTTGATCTTCTTTTCGTACTGAGTCGCGAAGATAGAAGCTAGGGTAGGGTCTGCCCATTCTGACACTGGTTTCGTCGCTGTGGCCGAACCCCTCCCGTTGCCACCGATCTTGCTCTGGACCGCCGTTGGGACGGTATAGTTGGACCACTTGCTTGGGTCGTACTCGTCTAGCCATTGCGCGCTGGAGACGTTGAACATGCGGAAGATGGACTTGTCAAGGCAAGGCGGGTGGCCAGTGCCAGAAACTGGGGTAAATCCACCGATAACCATCATCTGGTCCGGGTAGGGCATAACGCACTGATGCCCGGCACGAGCGTGCAGGTCTTTCCCTCCGTACACTTTGGTCCATTGGAATGACGGGAGAGATAGAACCCAGACGTCGTCGCTGAAACCCGTCATGCCATCTATACCGGCATACCCGCCGTAGTAGTAAATGTTGAAGCTGGAACGGTCCTCCGCCGTGGCCAGAACAGCACAGCCTTTAGTGAGGGCGGGTGGACCATCACTCGCTTCCTGCTGAAACCATTTCTTGCTGGCCACATCGTAAACGTCAATCATCTTCATGAACTCGGGGCTCTCTTTCTTCTATATGGAGTTTTAGCATCGACAAGAAAGAAAGGAGCAGCGGAAGCTTACGCTAAGTTCAGGGTCGTCAGATTCTCTTGCGAAGTAGTTGGAAAATTCGGGGTACGTGACACCTCCTACAACGACCAAGATGCCTTGTGACCCGACCGGCACCCAGACAACTGACGGGTTCCCTCTAGGCTTGATTTCGTTGGGCAAGGAGTCGTTAGAGAACTTCTCAAAGAACTGTTCGGTCATGTCAAGAGTGATGAGCCGGTCTGAGGTGGTGTTCGCGGACGTGGTGCGGTTGCTGCGGGTAAGGTACAACTCGCCCCAGATAGGCGACCGCATGCCTCCGACGTACCATGCCTTGTTCTCAGACGGAGCGCTGGCTGCTCCTCCAAGAGCGACATACCGTGTGGCGTCGCCTTTGATCTGAAGAGGGCTGCTGCCGTTTCTGAATGCCGACTTTTCTGCCCCATACTGATACAGCCGCGAGACGAAGACCTCGTTACCGGGAGGCGGGGCGGTGACGTCCGATCTTCTGAGCAGCGTACCCCCATAGCCGATAAACTGCTCGTCGTTGTGAAGAAGTGCGCCATCTATAACGTTCGGCGGCGGACTGCTGGAATCGAATTTGGGTTTCACGTCGATCAACGTGGTGAGATCGCTGCCTGTGTTGAATGACTTGCTGAAGTTGAACGAGTAGATGACCCCATGCGGATTATCTATGCCGGTTGGTAAACGGCATTATCATCACTGTCGACAAACGTACCATACGATTTCCAGTCATTGCTACCGTCGGTCACAGTCGACACCCAAGCAAGAGTCCCTCCATCGAGCCATAGTGTGTCTTGAATCACCGCAGCTGATGGACCGACAGTCAGTGTTGAGCTGGTTTCGGGTTCAGAGACGCTGGCATACCTCTGGGTGAATCCCAATAGCACATCCTTTGTTCTCCAACCTGCGCGGGCTCCCATCCGGACTGAGCTGCTACCAGGGCGGCCATGGCCACGAAGAGGGCCGAACGCATCGAAGGCATCGTCTCGAAAGCGTTGCGTCTATCCGCTCGAATTTTGGGCGTAACGCGAGAAATCACGGAGAAGTGCTGCTGCCTCGGCGCATAGCGGCAGGCAAGAGATGCTTAATGGGGAGGGGCAACACCACCCTAGTAGAAACGGTGGCAAAAGGGTCTCGAGAGAAACCCAGTAGAAACTGACCGGGCGGGTGTAAGCAGAGAAAAGGGCGAGGATGGAGGCTATGGTGGGTGAGCAGGTCTGCCTGCCTACTGGGAGAAGAAGCCAAGCTTTGCGACAGCCTTGAGGCTGACAGGGTTGACAGTAAGCTATCTTGTGACGGGAGGGAAATTTCACAGACTGGCAAAGGGACAGCGCCTTGAGAAGCAGCCGGAAGAGAATGAGAACGGATGGCTAGAGTCCAGGTTCCAGATCGACGAACCCCGCAGACTCGCTTTCGCCGGGTGACCGAACGAACGAGATCGATATAGTCAAGTGGCAACAACGGCCCTATTGGAAACACCCGGCGACCAGGCAAAGGCACAGATAAGATTGTTGCCACGAAGGAGAGTCCGTCCGACTACCCGACCGAGATAAATGTGTCGAGAGAAATGTGTAAGGCTGGTCCCGCTGGGCAGTTCGCGACTGGAGGAGGCAACCGAAAAGATGGGGGGTCGCCGAGAATGCGATGGGTGTCTGCAAGTCTTAGGCCCCCGGTCGAGTCCGGGCTCGGCACGGTCTTTGGACTGGGCCACTCTCGAGGAGAGGTGGCTCGTACCGGCTCACTTGAGGGGGGAGTCGTCTTTGATCGTTATTGGTGGGTAAAGGGGGGTGAGGATTGGCACCACGAGCGAGGGTGTGTGGTCGTGCTGCTGAGACGAGATTCGTTGGTATCCTCAGCCTCATCGTTGACTCGGCAAATAGGTAGAGAAAGAGGCATAGTCAGGTCGCGCCATAGTTTGACAGAATGTATTGAGCTTGGGAGCGACGTGGTGGTATAACTTGGTTCGGTCCCGAGTCCCTCTGAGACCAAGTGGCGAGCCATCTCCCGTCTCTTCTCGCTGTTTTCCCGTGTCACTGTCTCGTTTAAACTTGAGCACAAGAAACAAACAGCGCAACATCGAAGCAGGAGCAGGACGAGAGGTGTGCCACGATCAGGCTGTGCTCCAGCGTGCGGAGACACGGCAGCAGCACCGCAGTTCCGACTGGGACGGTCGCGAGAACAACAAGCGCACTTGGCTTTCCGACGCACGTTGTCGGGGTTGACCAGCCACATCGGTCATGGGTATCTGCGGTCGAGAGCCCAGAGGTTGCGGGGCCGGCTGGCAAGCAAAGATGGTGTCCTATCGGCAGAATAGATCATCGGATTCGAGTACCAGTTTGCCACACAAAGAATATTGCAACCTTTCACGTCGACTTGCGCGCTTCTCCCGCGTGGGAGGGCTATGCAAGGCTCGGTACATGGTACACATGTCTACTACCCTTGAAAGGAGCCTCGAGGGTCCCTAGTGACATGGAATCCGAGTGAGTGCGAGATGAATCCCCGTACTGGTAGGTAGACGTGACCTGATTCGGGGAAACGAGTGCAAAGAGCAGAAAATCGTGCTAGCCGGTGGGAAGGGCAGTTGCAACTTGCGCAGATAGTTGCTGCCTTTGGCTCCCGACGGCCGTGTGGGCGCAGCGGTCCCGGCATCAGCATGCATACGTGATGGTGTAGTGGCAGTGGTCGAGACAAGGGACGGACATCTGCAAGTCAGTCAATAGACGGGTCGCCAAGTCGGTCCTGCAAGGTCTCAATGGGACCAGCACAGTTGGAGCTGTGGCCATGGACTGGGATCGAGACTCGAGAGCAGGGGAAACTGACCAGCATCGAATGCCATAGCCTTCTAGGCCAGGCACGCGGAAGCTCACCAAACAGAGTAATACCATAGTAGTAGTACTATGTATGGTAGCATGAAGGCGTCAGCCCTGTAGGATGGGGCGAGTAAGACGAATCCCGGGCGAATTCAGCAGTCGGTGAACCGTTGCAAGGTCGAGGTTTGGTACGGCGTAGCAGCAAACTTTACGGACATGGCGCCGTAGCATGGACGGAAAATCATGCCATCATCGGGTCGACGCCGAGACGGCCTCCGATGGCTTTCCCAGGTAGATTCGTCCATTTCTTGTCGGGCGCCGGAGTCGGAAACAGGGTCCAAGGATTGAGTAATTGAGTGATTGATTGATTGATGGCGGAGGTGGAGGTGGACGGGAAGAGAAGGGCGGGAGAAGTGGAAGGTGTCACTGACAGCAGCGGCCGGGCGGCCGTGAGTGGCAGGCGCTGTGCAGGCAGGCAGGCACATAGACAACGCGCTTGCCTGTATTGGACTGGTGTGGATGAGGTAATCGCTTTTGCTGGTGCAGGAGCTTGGGCTGCGGGCAAGCACGGACAAAAGGGCCCCACTATTTCCCATTACCCCTCTTTCCCTCGCCAGTATTAGATCAGCACGCTACACCCAAATAAGACAAGTGATCCACAGCAGCTACTCTCATAGGGCAGCGGCACGTTTTCCTGGGTTCCTGCGCTAGCCCAGTTTGGAAGTAGCGCATCTCTATTGTAAGCTCTTCCATCTCGTCCCCTGTTCCTGGTCGTCCCATTTTCTCTGCTGACATCTCGCTCTCCTCATCCTCATTTTCTCTCCTGCCCGCCGTTTCCTCCGACCTGCCCAACCACCCGAGATGTCATCCGAACGAGGTGGGCTAGGATGAGCATCATTGCACAGAGTTGCACAAATCAGATTGCCATGGACGGCGGTGCTGTGGTTTCTGCCCCTCTGCCCCCGAGGCAAGAGTCCGAGACTTACAGCGACCTGTCTGCAAAGTGCGAGCAGAGCTGTCTATAATGTCATGGGCAAGCCCGAGACCGCCGCCCATGTTGCAAATAACTTGATGATTCGTCATACGTATTGGACCGAAGCTGACAATGCGCTCAGTACCTATTTCACACGCCCTGGATAAAAGGCGGCCGGGATGTTGTACGGTTCGGGGCCCCAACGGGAGCCTGCTTCCAAAGTACCAAGGCTGCATATCATCATCGCCAACCATCATCATCACCATCGCCGCCGTAGTCGTCGTCCGGCATTGCGCTGTCTGCCCCGGATTCTCCTCGTATGGTTGAGCTGCATCGTCGATGATTGCATCAGTATGCGTCAATACGACCCCGCCTATCGAAGCCTCGCTCCTCCGAGACAAGATTCTGCCACATATTGTTCTCTCAAATCGTACTGCAGCGCACAAGTGGCACCTCCGGGCTCATGCTGTGCTACGTGCATCGCCTCGCAGTCAATCCTCTCCCGCTGCTGTCGACCAGGAAACTGCGCCTTGGACGACCGGATGACAACCCTCGTTCTTTGTTGACCATGATCGATCTTCCGCAAGGGACAGTCGGACGGTGCCGTCTAGCCCTTGCTGGTCGTACAGCTAGAGCTAGCTGATCGACTTCCCGTGTCTCGCGAACCTCATCTTGCCACAGTCTGTCAATTCGACCAAGAATTTATCCGTAGTGCCTGTCAAGTAAAGCCGGAATCGATACGGCCTGCGTCTCTGGGTCGATGATCTTCAATCTTGTTCCCCACGCCGGGAACTGAACCGTCGCAGGCGCTTCGCATCCCGCATGTCTACCACCCTACCCTACGGTCTACCGCCTTCCCGACATGCCAACATGCCTGGTACCATGTAGTGTAGGCCGGCCCGCATGGCTCTTCTCGGCCCAACACTCGTGAAGAAGTCGTGTTTGCTACGTTACTTATCGACTCCACCCCGTTCGTCTACCTCTCTTAGACCCAGGCCGATCCTACAGAGCAGGCATACGTACCCGCAGCCTTGACCTTGTCACCTTGGTATGCAGCGTGATGGTCGAGTCTTGCACAAGTGGACCAGACCCTGGCCACTCACGTCTTATGCCCAGGGCAAAGGTCCCCTGGATGTGCAGGAGTCTCTTCGGTCTTGGCCTTTGCCAATGCCACCCGCCCCCAGTCCAGGCACGACGACGACGGCCGGCCGATGCCGCCCCGCCGCCGCCCGACCTCACTTGTTCACTCGCCCACATTACTACACTACGGATATGTATGAGGGAGTCCAGGCTCTCGGACTGCGGTCCAACTGCAAATGGAGGCTCGTTTTTCTCACCACCCACTACATAGTACGTAGCGGGCTGCGCTGCTGTCTTACCCTCTACACGACTCAATGGCCCATGTTCTTCTCATCCTCTTCTTCCTGTTTGCCTCTTCCTCTCTCTCTGCTATTCAGCTTGACCCACAACTTCCGTCAGCTCTACCCTTCAAGTCAGGCCATATCCCGGGTCGAGCAAGTATCGAGCGAGCCTGAGCCGGTTTTGCCTCTGGCTTGCTTCTCATGTCTGAAATTTGGCTCTGCTCAGTGGTCAGCCTCGACTCCTTCGCTCTCTGAGGCTGCCACGAGAGCATCGATGGCCAGACAGCTCGCAGCATCGCCGCATTATGCGCACTGCATGACTATTCCTCCGGGACGCGTACCCAACTGCGCTGCGCTGCCCACTATCACCTGTATTGCTCTTGGCGACCGCGCCTTAGAAGCCGTTCCTGTGTGCCACCGTCGTGGAGGTTCATCCGACTCGACTCGCTCTTCGCCTGCCTTTCGAGGCAGTAGCTTGCCATCAACATCAACACCCCTGCCGTCATCTCTGCAGGCCCGAGCCGGGGTTCCCCGTGGCCTTCCACACCCCTCCTCCGGTGGCCCACTTCCACCGGCTCTCTCGCCTCTTGGGCCCCATTGCCCTTTTCCCGATCTTGCATTCGCCAATGGCTGTCGAGTGAAGCCTCATGGCAGAAGGCCGCGACTCCATTTACCCCGACTGCCGTCCGAGGCACGCCCCGTCAGTGTGGTGGCACGTCAGTACAACACACACGAGCGTCTGGATTAGCTCCCATGTTGCTGGATTCCTTCGTCATCTCATTTCCCTCTCGCCTTTTCTTGCTGGCCGGCTTAATTAGCTAACCCCCCCCGCTCACTCTGAGAGAAGCTCGCAGGATGCCCAGCAGCTAGCTCACAGGCCACCCCTCCTTCATCAACTTCATCAACACCATCTCGGACGGAGGTCCCGCTGAGTGAAGACTCTGAGCTATTAGCCTACCCTACCAGGTACGGACTACTCTCTCTGGCCAAGCTAGCCGGGAATCTCATCCTGCTGTTCAACGGAGCCCTCTTTCTCTGGTCTCTGGTAAGGCTGCCTCGCCAACTCAGCTTCTCAGCCTCCGTCCATCCCCGCTCGCTGCATCCCATCCTACATACATACATATGGGCCCCCAGGTACCATCTTTTACCTGCCCGACTTTGTTCTGCCCCCAACTCCCACCCAGCACTCTTTGTGTGCGCCATCAACCCTTCCACACTCGTTAGCTTGTGTTCGCACACGCGGCAAGGTTGCAAATCGTTACTGACGGTGGGCGCCTGGGACAACATTCAGTCGCTCGTTCGCTACAGCTGATCGATTGTCATGCTGTTGAGATCACTCTTGGTCCTCGGGACCTTGGCAGTCAGTGCCGCGGCGCGTGACGGGGGTATGCGTGCTAGAGAGGAGGCTGCCCAGCCATACTCCGCGGAGCCCGTCGCGTCGCCGGAGCCAGAGCCAGCGCCCACTACTGCTCCCGCCGCCAGACAAGACTACGGCACCAACACCGATGACTGCGCGCATTGGGGCTCGAAGTGTCCTTGGGGAGAGAAGGTTACCATCACGGAGAAGGGCGGCACAGTCACGATTACCGAGAAGCCCGAGAAGGTCACCATTACCGAGAAGCCCGAGAAGGTCACCATTACCGAGAAGCCCGAGAAGGTCACCATTACCGAGAAGCCCGACCAGGTTACTGTCACCGAGAAGCCGGACAAGGTCACTATCACCGAGAAGCCTGACGAGGTCACTGTGACCGAGAAGCCTGAGCAGGTAACCATCACCGAGAAGGGCGACATAGTCACTGTTTCTGGCAAGGGCGAGACCGTGACAGTCACCGAGAAGGGAGACAAGGTCACCGTCACCGAGAAGGGCGACAAGGTCACCGTCACTGAAAAGGGCGAGACCGTAACCGTTTCCGGCACGGGAGCGATCGTCACCGTCACTGAGAAGGGTGACAAGGTGACCGTGACAGAAAAGGGAGACGCGGTCACCGTCACCGAAAAGGGAGGGAAGATCACAGTCACCGAGGAGACTACGGTCACCAAGGAGGTTGAGAAGCCCGTGGTGTCGACGTGAGTGCCATCTCTTCAACCTTGTTGTTTGTAGCCCTCGCTAATCAGCCGCTAGTGTCATTGTGGTGTCCAAACACACGGTCTACACGACTGAAGCCTACACCACTACTGACTACGAGACGACTACGGTTGTCACCACCAAGACTACCTCGTACCCAGTCACGACAACGTCTACAATGTAAGTGAAGCCGCGTCGCTTGCTGCCAAAACCCGTATGCTAATCAGTATCAGCTGTTACCCCACCACAGAGGCAGAGGTCCCCGGATACCCAGTTCCGACCTACGGTGGTGGCTACGGGGAGCGGACGCCGCACGAGGTCTGCGAGACTCGCACAGTGACCTCCTGGAAGACGACCACCGAGAAGTTCACCGAGTTCTCAACCGTCCCTGTCCCGACGACCGTCCACGTGACCAAGAACTACCCCACCACTGTCACGCAGAAGTTCACGGACGTCGAGACCCAGAAGTTCACCGAAACCAAGAAGCAGACCGAGACTCAGAAGTTCACCGAGACCCAGCACGTCACCAAGACCTCGGTCTCGACATACGTCACGACGCACGTCTACACCAAGAAGATTCCCACGACGGTCGTCTCGAGCAAGACCATCTACGTCACCGAGACGTACACGACGGTCGAGACCTACACCACCAAGTTCTACTTCACGGACACTCTGACCCAGAAGTTCACTGATACGGCGACCGTCACCAACAGGCTCACTGACACGGCTACTGTTACCAAGCCAGTTACAAGAACCGCTACGGTGACTTCCGTGACGACGTACGTAAGCCCGACCACAGTGGTTTCGACCTATAAGTACACCACGAGCATTCCTTACACCATCACGGTCGACCACACGACAACCACGGTGGCCTGGAGCGTGTCGACCTGGACCAGCTACGTGACCCGCACCGAGCCGGTGACAATCACGGCTTCCTTCACTGAGACCCAGACTGCTACCGCAACTGCTACGGCCACAGTCACCGACAAGCAGACCGAAAGGTACACCGAGAGGTACACCTCGTCGACGACCATCTACGTCTCCAAGACCTTCTACGAGACCATCACAGTTTCGACTAGCTACCCTGTCACCGTTCCAGTCACTGTTACGAACGATCGGACCATCAGGGAGACGTCCTTCACGACCGTAGTCGAGACGTACATCAGTACCATCGTCTCCGAAGTTCCTGTCATTTCGTACATTACGGAGACCGAGTTTGATACGGCCACCGTCACGGGCACCGTAACTCTGCCTCCCGTAACTCTGCCTCCCGCGACTGTTACGCTACCTGGCGAGACGGTGACGACAACTATTGATGGCGAGATCACTACCATCGTGCTGCCTGGAACCACGCTGACTCTCACCACGACGGATTTTGATACGATTACTCTGCCGCCTGAGACGACCACTCTTCCTGGCACCACCGTCATCACGACTCTGACCGAGACTGCCCCTGGCACCACAGTTACCGTCACTGAGGACGGGACGACCATCACAAGCGTGATCCCCGGCCCGACTTCGGTCGTCACTTCCACATTGACCCTGCCCCCTATCACCTTGACTCTCCCTCCTGTAACGACGACCCAAACTACGTGTGCCGCCCCGTCGAACACTCCTGGTGTTAACCCCGACATCCCTTTCGACCCTCGTTCCAACCTCACATGGGGTTGCGCGCCAGGATGGGTCTGCAACCCCCCGAAGCCTGCGGGCTGCAGAGTGTGGGCAGACGTACCCGCTGATGAGTTCGTGTGCGAGCCACAGCACTGTATTCCGGCGCCGCGACCCATTCTGGCCAATTGGAAGGAAAACGAGACTGGCTACGTGCCTCCAAATGAGGGCTTCTTCAACCTCAACCCCAACGCCTTCGGCCTGACGTACGACATCTTTGATTACGAGGTCATTGTGAAGAAGGTCAAGGGCAAGCACGGATGGAAGAAGACGACCATCACTACCGGCAACTGGGCGTCCGCAACCGACATTACTCAATTCCCCCTTCCAGCCTCGGCCACGCCTGCGGTTGTGCCGGCATCGGTTTCCACTCCAGAGACGGGAGGCAACCATCACAACCAGTACGAGCGGCGCTCTCTGCTCGTCAAGAGGGTTCAAAACACTATACCGGCACTTTGTTACATTACTTGCAACAACTGCTTCCTTGAGGTTCAGGCCGCCGGCAAGACCGAGAGTCTCTGCGTCACAGGTTCTGCTTTCAACGAAAATTATGCAGATTGCCAAACATGTATCGATGAGAAAACCGATACTACCAAGGAGAGCGGCTTTAGAAACATCGAGCCCGACTTCGCGCAGTTCCTCAATTTCTGCGAGGGTGAAGCTACAACGCCAACCTCTTCTGCGTCTATCGACCCGCCTCAGTCGCAGGTGACCGAGACTCCCACTCTGACCATTGGCACCCAAGACCCCGGATCAAGCGAGACCTCGGCAGTACCCATCCCTGAAACCACGACGACCACCACCGCTGCCGAGGAGACTACTACTCCGACTCCGACTCCCACGCCGACTCCCACGCCATCGCCGAGCAGCTCTTCGGTCGTGACTGAGACGACCCCCTCGGCCACTCCCTCTTCGGAGACTACGCCCACAGCCACTCTGTCGGAATCATCGTCTCCATCTGAGAGTGCATCCGAGCCTCCTACGTCAGCCTCCGAGACGTCACCGACAAGCGTGACCGCCTCAGCAACCTCGGTAGCAACCGAGACGACACTCGAGACGACATCCCCGTCTAGTACGACCCCGTCTGAGTCGTCGACCTCCGCTGCTTCTCCAACATCGGCTGCTTCTCCGTCTGACACTCCGTCCGATACTCCATCCGCAAGCCCGTCAACGTCTCCTTCCACCTCCACACCCGCAGCCGAGTCCACCAGCGCTGGTTCCAGCGCATCGGCATCTAGCCCCTCGGAGTCTGGCACAGCTGCGCCTACTGCGACTGGCGGGGAGTCTTCTACCCCCGGCGCCTCGTCAACCATTTCTGGCCCCAGTGCCACGACCTCGGGTCCGGTCACGGTACCCACGGGTGCCGCCGTGAGGCCTGCCGCCTCCACTCTCATGGCCATCATTGCGCCCCTTTTGGCGCTGTTGGTCATTTAATCTTCTCGTTCACTCCTTCTGAACACCCTTATTTTTGAAACACCTTTTTTATTCTCTTCATGGTTTATACATTCAGGCGGCAAAAGTTTGTTTGACTTTCAACGATTCACGACACTCCCTTCGCCGGCTCCTGGTCGACACCTTTTTCAAATGGCGTTTCTGACGACGAACATTTGGCACGGCATGATTCAATGACGGAATTCACGACACTCCTTAAATATTAATGAATAATTCATCGGCATCTATTATGGGCGGGTAGAAGGACTTTTGGCTATTTTTGCATATTTAATGGACGGACTTTATGGATATGATACCCACCCGACACTCCTTCAACGATACGCATGGTCCAAAGCCCGGCGAGGCCTCTTGGAACGGGAACAGAGATGATAAACCAACTGGGGACAGAGACTGGAAGGAACAATTGGGCTTTTGAGATTGCAAACGTTAGAAACGGGGGCCGGTAATTGGGACGACGGGTACTGGGAGAGGCAAGGTGGCCACATTGTGCCCGACGGTTGTACGTGAGAGCGAGATATCCATTGCATTGATGACCTTTTGATTTCCCAACTTGGAGTACTCTGTGTTGTTTCACCTTGCTCGAGTTTTGAGTCACCGAAAATTAGCCATTTGTCCTCTTGTAAGAGGTCGTCGTGGGGGTGAAAGTTGGAGGTTCGTCGATCCCCCCGCGCTCGCACTGCGCTCGCACTCCAACCGATCCTTCGGCCGAACTTCGCCAAGGATTCGCGGCTAGGCAGCGAGGAGAACCAACGCAACTTGCGACGTTGTTCTATTCCCGTTCGTTGAAGCCACATTTCATCAATGACTTCATCCAGTGTCCATTGATCGTCATTAAATACATCTGTCCGGACCCTCTCAACCTCAATGCGAGCAAATAATCACACACCATGCGACGCAAGATGAAGTCGACGTCCACGCTATCCGTCTTCTTCGTCACAGCCCTCCTCTTCCAAGGCCTCGCCGCCGCCTGGAACTTCCCCTCCCTGCAATTCCCCCTCGTGCCAACGTGGCTAGGCGGCAGCCCACCAACGCCCAACGTTCCGGAATTCATCCTCGACGCGCAGCATCCCTGGCTGGAAGCTCACGCTGGGGAGTTGGCGGCCCTCGACGACCCTACATCCCTCCTCTGCGCGCCTCTCGTTGTCGATACGTCTTTTGATCCTGAATCTATCGAATGCGGTCATGGCTTTGACAGTCGAGGACTCCGTGGGGAAGATGTGCCGGGGGACTTTTTCAAGAGGTTGGAGATTGATAATAAACGCTGCGGCATCGATTGCCCTGGCTGGGATAACGCGCGGCAGAGACTTTCGGAGATGAGGGACTGTCCCAGGGCTCTGGATGAAGTTCGCGAGTTGAAGATTGAAATCCGGGTCCGCGCCGGCGAGGGGAGCACGCCGCCTGAGGATGTGCCGAGGCTGTTTGCCGAGGTTTTGGGATCCATGAGAAACATGGACAAGATCGACTGGACCCTGCGCGATGATGAACAGAACCTGGCTTTCGCGGAGGCGTTTCTAGAGGAAGGGGTGAGGTTGTCGGCCACGGAAGTGACGGCGAACATGTACGCGACATGGCTCCTCGACGCCGCGCCCTCGGTGCAGGTCCTGGAGGTTGAGAGGGAGTATTGGGGATTCCCGAAGGGGGGGAAGTATTTCGGCTATTTCAAGACGTGGCTCCAGGCCGCGTCCAAGTTGAAAGAGCTGCGGGGGTTGAATTTGGGGGGTATGCAGTGGGAGGCGGAGATGACCGAACGTGAGTGCTGGATCTGTTTTGACTGGAGCAAACAGCTGACAAAGTGTGGGCAGTTATACCGGAGCTGTTTCCGGAGATCGAAGAGCTCTGGATCGGGTCTCTTGAATGGGTTGGGCGGTCCCGCCTCG
>WIGM01000229.1:0-58190 GCA_014235935.1 Colletotrichum musicola | reverse complement strand
GGGTCGACGTTCGTCCCTCGTCGAGACCCCTTGGCATCTATGAGGTGGATCGTGGGGTTGGAGAGGGATGGTACCTCCTTGCGGAGAGCTGGCCGAGGCCGAAGTATAACTCACGGCGCTGTTAGTATAGGTGCATCCGAAATCTCCCCAACGTAGCTAGAAGAGGCCAGCTACCTTCTAGCCACTTCAACACTCACCAGCCGCCACCAATGGCTTGATGTATGACGCGACGATTCCGGATTCGGAGAAGATTCGATCGTCGGATCAGCAGTTCTGCCATGGCGAGACGTGCTGATAGATACTTAAACCGTGAGATTCCCCTCGCTGGCTTCAGAACCGTCCTCCACTTGGATTTTCGGACAGCTTCGGAACTTCAGCCAGATGGTTGTGGCGAAGCATGACGCGTCTTCTACGTTATCGTGACGATTCGGGGTTTCTGTAGGTGGTCCCCAGTTGGTACCGATCTTGGGAGTCAGTTGTGGTGAGATCTCAACGACCCTGGTTTGTGATATTTGATGGCTTTGTGTTGAACAAGAGGCTCCTCAACATGGTGTTTCTAGCATCATTGGCTAAAAGGAGGGCTGGACCTGGTCTCAAACGGTGTGCTGGTCATGGTCAATTGGCACCTTTTGAGGTGTTGCAAGAGACAAGGGGAGAGGAAATGTTTGGGCTGGAAACGATGGGGAGAGTGGAACATTCTCTCACGCTTCACAAGGGTCTTTCTAACAAGTATGGAATGGTACCAACCAACAGCAACGTTCATTAACACTACACGACGGGAAGTGATTCATGGTAGGTGACCCGTGATAAGTGATTTATAGCAAGCGGGCAGCGGGGGACAGCAACACACAGAACCTCTTGAAAAGTACACGGAAAAGAAATATCACACGCCCAATTCAATCCAGCATGCCAAGGTTCTGTGTATCACTTTTTCCCATCGCTCGCTTGCTCCGGAATGGCGTTCTCGCTCGCTCTGGAGGCTCTGTTCATTTGTCGGATGACGACCGGTATCCCGGTAGTGAATTGTTTCCTAGGTAGACCACAGACTGGTGTCAGCACTGACGACCAGCAAAGCGAGTTGATTGGATGGATGCTCACCTGTGGTGGCACGTTCGGTCGACCGTGTCGAGAGTGGTGTATATGTATGGAGCAACCGGTGCTCCTCAACTCAAATGTGTGTGAGAAAAGGCAAAGATTCCGGGCTCCAGGTGGATCGGGACGTCCGCCTAAGCGGCGATGGAAGAAAGAGCAAGAGACGAGGGCAGCGGAGGAATGAGGACGTCGGATCAAGGTCTCTTATAAACCGCCGGTGCCTGACATTAAGGTTTGCGGGCAATGTTATGTTCCGTGATAAGATTGGTAGGTACTCATCTCCAAGTGAGAATTGAGGGGCTGTTGATGCAACAAGTTAGTATCCGGCTTAACTCAGTATCTGCGGGATGTCCCACTTTGACGACAGCAACACCACTCTCATGCATGCTGCAGCATCAGCAACAACCGTATTCCACGCCCTGTTCCTTGCATATATCCCGACCAGTCGCGATATTGACTTTGGAACGTGAACAGAGGGCCTCGTCCCCGCGAATCGGGATAGCGGACATGGACTGGACCCATCAACGGTTCCGTCAACGGTCGTGGGGCTCCCTTTGTAGGGCTGACTATCGTGGCCCACCACAACGACAACAAGGAGCCTCATCAGCTCCGGTCGGTCGGTTAGCTCAGTTGGTTAGAGCGTGGTACTAATATATCACCTTGATATGTCAAGTAATGCCAAGGCCGGGAGTTCAAGCCTCCCACTGATCAATATCTTTTGTTCGCCACCACTTACAAGAACGAACAACCATAGTAGTAATTCGTAAGTGTAAGTTGAGTGGCAACGAATGCACCTTTTTGCTTGTCTTTCTGCCTGATCTCTCTCTCTCCACGTGGTACAGACTTTTTCGTATGAATCTTTTGGCTCACCATACGAACGGAGACACCAAACTCAAGCAACACCGTTTCTGTTGAGATGCCATGAACATGAGGCGGTGGTCTGTGTGCGCCGCACGCCTTTTTGCCCGCGAAGCACACACATTACAACTTACCCATTGGCGCCGTACGTGGGTGGATAAATGTAATTTTACGGGAATTGACGGGTGGTTATCATCGACTTTGACGGACAGTACGTGCTTCCCACGTTGGGGGGAAAAACCCGAAAAATCAAAAACACCGACATTGGTGGGATCAAGTTCACACTATCAAAGTTCTCTTCCTCAACAACTTCAACTGACGCCACACAATGTGAGATGCGAAGAAAAACGTTATTCCCGAGCTGCGGAAGACCGTGGGGCTGGAGCTCCGAAAAGAATGGCCGCTGTTGCGTCCACTCATGCCGAAAAAGTGTTGAAACCAGACTGCGTGGTCGGTCACATCACGGAGGATATTCGCACCTCGGTGCTCCACGAGCTGGCGGCGCGCGCAAGAGCCCCCGGGAGGCCCGTTGCGTTTCCTTTCGCACCTTGTCAAACTCGCGGAGGTCCCCGGCCGCTGCTTTGGGGCCGCGAGAACGTCGAATTTCAAATGGAGAGGGAACCAGCAACCGACGGACCGTGACAGTGGACGATACGCTCGAGTACGGACAGCATCATTTGCAACCGAGACGTCATTTAACAAGGGCAAGACAGAAGGGGACCACGGAGTTGTTGAAAGTCATTGTTCGGAAAGTTTTGTTTCCCATCCGCTCTCGCCCTACACCTACCCCGTGGAAAAGCCGAACGACAAGAGTAATGAAAAGAGATGAAACACACGGCACACGCGTAAAAGTCGAGAGAGCCCAATAACGCCGTGTCGTCAAGTTTCAATGTTTCATTTGCCTGCCTGACCCTTTACAAACCAAGCCAAGCAGCGATAGTATACCGCGAGGCATGCCATGCAATGATGCATCGACTGGAGGTAGTGCCCCCCCAGAAGAAGGGGTGTTTACTTTTCGTGGGGGGGTTTGCCTCCAGGCCGAGCTTCTCTGGACTGTCATCAATCTCGTTTTCCCTTTTCGATTCAGACGAGCCAGATTTGTTCTTTTGATCCACGTTTGACTCCTCCCGTGTAAAAAAACAGATAACTGCCGAGATTCTTTTGCCGCGGGGAAACACCAAAAGTTGACCTGGACCGGAAAACCCATAAACGTTCCCCCAAATTTCCCCTTTTTCTTCCCCAGCCCGCGCGGGAGTGTGGCGAGACTCGAAAGCGCAAGAAAAGCCGACGCTTAACGGTAAGACTTCTGGAATCTGGAGCGGGCACCAACACCACCAAACTTCTTGGGCTCGCAGCGGCGGTTGTCGGCGACGAGGAGGGTGCGGTCGAACTGGACGAGGGCCTGCTTGAGCATGTTCTTGGAGTGCTCGTCGACGAACTTCTGGTAGTAGGCAACGACGGACTTGGCGATGGCCTGGCGGATGGCGTAGATCTGGGAAGTGTGACCACCACCGGTGACGCGGACGCGGATGTCGATGTTGGCGAACTTGTCAAGGCCGAGAACGAGGAGGGGCTCGTAGACCTGTGGTGCGCGGAGAGTTAGCCTCGGTGCTCGTCTTGCGACTGTGGTGTCCCTGCAATGCTCGGTCGTCTTTTCCTCGCGTTCCTTCCCGAATGACCGGATGTCAAGGGCACAGCGCTGCATCCCTGCTCTTTCCAAACATTCCCTTCCATTCCCAGCAGCGCCTTGCCCTTCACATTCGAATCGCATTCGCCCAAGGGTTCCTCCTCTTTTCGACCGGTTGCAGTGGATTCGTAGCGGGCTCTATCGTACCTTGAAGCGGAGGATCTCAGGCTGGACAAGCGAGAGGGGCTTGCCGTTGACCTTGACGAGGCCCTTGCCAGCCTATTTTATCACACGTTAGCCTTCCGTGTCTTTCGACATCGAATTTCTGCGCGTTTCGTCGGACGTGGGGGGTTGGAGGATAGGGCATTATTTCGACTTCGCACCTTGCACTGGGCAACCGCGGTGGCGGTCTTCTTCTTGCCGAAGCACTGCACGCTCTGGGTGGTCGACATGGTTGCTGGGGGATGGAGGGGAGACTGTGAGGAGTTTCGCGAACGATCGTGGAATTGACTGGCGATATGGCAGAGGAAATTTTGCTTTGCTCTTTCGGTTGTGTTGTGTGCCCTGGGCCCCACTTTCTGGCTTAGCGTACTTTTTTCCGTCAGGCGACCGCACGTGATCTGGAGCTGACCTAAAGATACAGATGGCAATCCGCAATCGCGACGTCCCGGAATGGGTCCCGCTTATGTCATCTGCCCATTTCGGGTGGGTCCGATCAGGGGTGCATGTCTCTGGACCGTCGGCGCAACCAACACCGGCATGGCGTCGTCCAAGCACCTAAGATATCCGCCCCTCTATTGACCTCCTTCGGAGCCCCTCCCAAGCAAACGAGGACAAGTCACAGCAAGCAAGCCTACTTTCCCGCCCCATCTTGCAGCTCAAAACCACTCCTCTTCACTCCCCTTTCGAAAGCACCCGAACCACGACGATCATGTCACGAAAAGGCATTGGTATCGCGGCCTTCGACCGCTCCCGAATCACCTCGGCACAGTACGCCTCCCATGGTTCCAACCTGCGCAGCAACAATGCGCAGGCCCTCGAGACGCAGCTCTCCGTCTTCCGCTCCCTGCTTCAACAATTCGCGCAGACCCACGCCAAGGACATTCGCTCGAACCCGTCCTTCCGCGCCCAGTTCGCCCGCATGTGCACCGCCATCGGCGTCGACCCGCTCGCGTCCTCCTCGTCCTCGGGCAGCGGCTCCGGCGGCTCGTCGTCCATATGGGCGCAGCTGCTGGGCCGCTCGGTCAACGACTTCTACTTTGAGCTCGCGGTGCGCGTGGTGGAGGTCTGCGGCGCGACGCGCGACGAGAACGGCGGTCTGATCGGCGTGCGCGAGGTGCGGGAGCGGATCATGGCGGGCCGGATGGAGGGCGCGAGCGAGGTGACGGAGGACGACGTGCTGCGGGCCGTGGGCACGCTGAAGCCGCTCGGCAGCTCCTTCAGCGTCATCAAGGTCGGGAGCAAGGACTACATCCGGAGCATACCCAAGGAGCTCAACACGGATCAGAGCGCCGTGCTGGAGGCCGTCCAGGTGCTCGGCTACGTGAGCATCTCGATGCTCATGGTCAACCTCCGCTGGCCCAAGGCGCGCGCCCAGACGGCGCTGGAGGACCTGCTGGGCGAGGGCATGCTGTGGGTGGACAAGCAGTGCCCGGAGTGGGAGTACTGGAGTCCCGGGTTCATGGTGGACACCGGGGAGGCGCCGGCCGGAAGCTGAAGCCGAGGAGCGGAGACGAGACCCAACGACCGATACCCACTCCCGGAGAAACCGGATTACACCACGCCGCGCCGAGTGCGAACTTTGTTCTCGCAAGACAGAGGCACACCCGTTTCGGGTAGATGGTGAGCCTACTAGCCCTTCATGGGCTAGACTTCCCGAAGAGCAGAGAAGAACGTCTGCGCCGTGCCCGGAGATGTGGCTGACTCGCGACGGACCGACTCAATTCGAGTCTGGTCACGTGTGGGACGGAAACCTAGACGTAGACGTATGTACATACGAGTTTCACCTCACCGCGAATAGATGCCCGGTTCAAACCAAAATCAAGCGCGTTAAAACCTATCTACCAAAATACGGGACATATAACATGACAGCAACGTTCGAAGCAAGCAAATTGTACAAGGACACTCGGCGGTCGCACGCAGCATATCCAAACCGCCGCCTGCATCCAGCTCGCGTATCTTTCACACTGCCCTCCCACGCCCCTCAACTCCAGAAAACCGCCATAGGGGCCGATTTCGTTTTCGAATTAGATGTTTACCAGATCTCATCAACTTGGGCGTTATTACCATCATCTCGGCCATCTCACCATAGCAGAGTCGTTTAGTAGGGAGGGTTGGGGCCTCCCATGGGGCCGGGGTGACCGCCGGGGTGACCGGGGTGGCCCGGGTGTCCCGGGTAGTCCTCCGGGCGGCCGCCCATGGAGGGGGGAGGAGCGCGGCCGTCACCGAAGTGCTTCTTGCGCAGGGCTGTGAGGCGCTTCTTCTTGGTGGTGGTGTTGATGTAGGTGCCGATGATGAAGGCAACCAGGTTGAAGAAGGGAACCCAGAGCTGATCGGGGAGGAACTTCTGGGCGAAGGCCAGGCACAGCGGAGAGGTGATCCAGCTGACCTTCATGACCTTCCAGAAGCCGACCTTGACCGTCGCGCGGACCTGGTGGTACGTCTTGGCACCGGCGATCAGGGCCATTGCCGTCAGGTAGACGGAGTTCTGGATCGGCGCAACCTAGAGAAGCTAGTGTCAGCGACGCTACTCACAAAGAAGGGTTCCCAGCGGATGACACCAAAAGTGATACACAACAACAACAAAAGTACAACACACATATCATCCTAGCTTACTAGATGTGTGTTGTGCCAATGGTATTGTGTATCACTTTTCGTGTCACCCACTTGGACGCCTAGTCACGTACGATCAAGTTGCTGACGATGATCTGCAGGATCTTAGCCCTCAGACTGGTGCGGCCGGCAAAGGTCTTCTGCAAGACCCAGATGAGGAAGTGGCCGAGGGGGGCGCTGACGAGGGCGCCGTAGGCGGCCATCTTGGGCACGCGGGAGGTGAAGTAGTTGCCGTGCTTGTTGCGATCCTTGGCGAGGAAGGATGCGATCAGCTCCTGGGCGCCGGCGAGGGTGCCGGCCGTGAGCATCTTGGTGCGCAGCGGGTTCTCCTCGAGCTGCTTGATGTAGGCCTGGAAAGAAAATGGAGCGCGTCAGTGCCGAGTTCCTCCATGATTTCCACCTTTCTCCCTGCTTTATTTTTCGCGAAGCGGAATCGTCACGGGTGGTGGAAAATCGAAGGGAGTGCAAGACGAACCGCGAGGTAGCCCTTGGAGCCGGCATTCTTCCTACCACCGGTGATGGCGGTGCCGATGGCCTCGGAGATGGGGTGCTTCCCGCTGGTGCCGGGCAGAGGCTTCTCGGGGTTGAAGATCTCCTGGACCTTGTCGACGCCCTTTTGGAGCGTCTCCTTCGTCTCCTTCTCGAACTTGACCGACATGGTGGGCTAAGGCGCTTCGGGGGGTATCGCTATCGGAAATGGGACACGCGGGGAAGGCAAACTGCGGTGAGGGATGAGCATTAGCTGAGAGGGCCCGTCTTCGAGTGTTGTTTCGCGATGGGTTTTCCGGGGGTGGGTGTTTCGTCAATTGAATTGCGGCTCCCTGGGGGCGCCGGGGGACGGACGGCCAATGGTTTGTTTACCGCGTCGCTCTGCCGACCGACCGAGATTGACCAGGTTCAGATTGCGCTGCGGGCAAGCTTTTTAGGCGACTGGGAGCTTGCAATTGCGACTTTGCTGACGAGGCGGAAAATGTGCGAAAAAAGGGAGGGCAAACGTACCGGGTATTCTTTGGAGATGGCGGAAGGTGTGCGTCTGGCCGTCGCAGGAGGGGAGGTTGGGCTGGAGGCAGCTGCGAAGGTGGTGGTTGGTTGTTGATGTGGTGGTGGTGGTGGACCGTGGAGGAGGTTGAACACGATTGGGGCCTTTCGCCTCCCCCCTTGGGTGTGTACACAAGGCACGCCGTCCGAAGACGCTGGACCAAGGTACCACACGGGAAACTAGAGCCAGGCTGGGCTGGGCTGGGTGCTGATGCTGGGTATTACTGGGGGGTCTCCCCCGAGGGAGATTGATTGATTGCTCGGATGGGGGTGTGGTGCCGACCTGACGGGGACCTGCTGGACCTGGCGGGAGCTTCGCTGCTGGAGGCGAATGAGCTCCTCCAGCGCTAAAGCTGTCCGGGATGTTGCATGACGGGGCAGAGCTGGACGAAGCTGCAGGGGTGTGAAAATGACGTGATATGATTGGCCAGGGTTCTACCATGGCCCGAGGCACGTCAACACTTGGAGAGGGGAGGGCCGAGAAGGATGAAAAATAAAAAAATGGGCGGCGCAGACGGCAGCGAACAGATGCACACGCCAGCTGATTACAGACGACGCCGGCTGGCTGTCAGTCTGTCATCGCCTGGCTGCTCTCACTTCCATTGCGTCTGTGCTAGGTTGACCCCTTGAGAAGGATGTTGGTTTAATCATCGAGCCTTCATGCTTTCTGGACGCGCCGCGTCGTCCGAAGGTCATCTGAACTATTACTTTCTGTTTGCATTCTCGACCATTCGTTCGGTACGCATGAAAAATCGGGTCAGGACTGTTTTTTTTGGCTATTCTTTTCTTCCTCTAATAACTTTGTTTTGCTATCTTTCGCGTGGGATGGTTCGGTGTGCAGGATGCGTTGCATCAGGGCTTAGCTGCAATGTGACACCTCACTAAATGTTGTACGAGGCCTTCCTCAAGGTACACCTAGATACCTAGGTGGCTAGTACATTGACTCGCTAGGTGCCGTTGGCTCATAACAAAGAGACTAACATGGTCTGCTAGCTTGATTTGACATCAGGCTTACGCTACAGAATCATTGGGTGGTTTAGATGCATACCTGGCAGTCGGAACGTTCCTCTCATACATGACCAACAACCGCAATTAGGTTTGCGCAAACGCATCCACTCAGACGACTCCTTCGGCATTTCTGTGGATTTCCATCGTGCTCAAATTCGGGCAATGGTTTTCCTGTTCGAAAGCATGACGTGTTTTGACGATAGGGAGTTTGGAGATGAATTTGGACAAATACTTCCAGAATCCAGCGCCGCATTGCTCCCCAGAGACTGACAGCAATCTCAGAAGGACCTGAAAGTGAAATTACACAGGAACAAAGAGGGCGGGCAAAGCAACAGAACAACTGGCCGTCACGATGAAAGCACTCTGTGTGTGTGGTGCCCGCCCGGCTGAAGGTGCAAGTGAAGTGCTCTTTCCCGACACAGTGTTTCCTCTCCTCGCCTCACTCTGGATTCCAAGGCTCCTTCCCAACATTTCGAAACCTTGACTAAACCTCGAAATTTCAAGGACGTCGTATTCTAGCCAAAAACAATCCAGAGGCACCTCACGCTTCTCGCTCGCCTTCCTCCTTCGCGGGCCAACTACTCGAGATCCCCTGGCACCGACATCTACATCGATATGGCCCCTCAATCCCGCCGGCCGCGATCATGGGCGGCTTGCACCCATATCACCATGGTGCGCGTGTACAGCTACAACCTCCGGTGCGACTCCTGTGGCAATTTCGGTCCGTTTGGTTGGTTGTATCAGTGTTCTCAAGACCGTGAGGAAATATTGCGCGATCATATTTCCATTGGAGACGAAGAGGTAGGTGTCGATCACCTGGAAAGAACGCTTCATAGCTAATGACTCGAGTCCATTTTCGATGATATCGGAAAGCAGTTTATCCCATCTGTCCAGCCCAGGAGCCGTGGCCCCGAGAGACGCTCAGTCAATGCTGCCAACTTTCTCGAGGAGATACCGCAGGAAGAAGTCGCCAAGACCTATACGACCGACCAACTCCTAACAATCTACAACCAACGGAAGCATGTAAGAGCCCTCCGTCTTTTGTTTTCCGCCAGTTCCAAGTCTGACATGTCACAGGTGGGGGACGTCCTGCGTCGAGAGTCGGTCCGAAAGGCCGCGAACGTGGTCCGGGAGTCCAACACGCACGATTTGGCCAAAATCTTGGATCAGGGTGCGCAGTTGCCCTGGGTTCCCACCCCCGATGAAGAGTGCAAATACAAGGTTTGCCCTTATTGTCGTTCAGGCGGTGCGGACAGGGCGTTCATGAGCCTCGACGGCATCGCAGGCGGTGATATCCCCGCCACGGCCGCAACCGGCTTCGGATTTCATCTTTTTCGCCGGAGACCCGTTTGTCAGAACAGAGTAGTTGCCAACCTGGGTCTTCGATCAGATTCGACAGTAAGTTCCTTTTCCCCTTTCTTTTTTCCCAGTGCGCAGGTCCTGACATGCTTTCAGCCGACAGCGTCTTCCTCTACTTCTGGCTCAGGTGTGCCGCAGACGCGAGATGCCCTGGTCTCAAAATTGGCCAACCATCTGGCCTCGCAGCTGAACCAGACCACTTTGACCATCGATCCGAGGTCCATCGCCCCGTACACGACGCCGCAGGCACAGCTGCCACGATCTCCCGTGTTCTCCAATCTTGCGGCCCAGGCCGGCGACCATGCGGAATCTGTTGACGGAGACTCGTCTTGGGTAGACAGCACCACTGCCTCTATCACCTTGCCGTCTGCCGCCACCGGCGATATGGAGGAGTATACAACAGAGATGGAAGAGCACGAGCAAGAAGAGGGCAAGTTTTCTGACCAGCCGCTTGAGGTTCCTCACGGAGTCGCCGTCCTAGAAGAGAGCGTTGAGATGCACAAGCCAGATCTCTTGACACAAGTTTGAGTCTGACGTGGTGGTGCTCAGCGTTTGAAGTGGACCAGATAAAACTGAACGGACAACACGGTTATGGAGGCAACCGGTAATTAGCCAAAGTTACAGTGACTTTGTGGCAGGGTTTGCTTCGGTGTTGGATTGAAGGAGATACCCCTATCGCTTCTCAGACAGACTTCATTGTTTACGATTAGAAACATGCTGATGTAGCGTACGTAATAATTTCTTTGCAGTCTGTAGCCTACGACTGTCACTACCGGTACGAAGAACGAGATTTTGAGACTCTGGTGACGAGTTTCTGTCCCAAGCTGTTTTCTTGCCGGAAGCATCCAGCACCATCCCCCTCACTCCCTCGTGCTCTCCAGCACGGCCTTCATCATGGCGTTGCCGACGGCGACGGCGTCCTTGAATCGCGGCTGGAAGAACTGCTGCGTCGTCTCGAACCGGTTCTTCCACGTCTCGAAGTGGCCCAGCGACACGCACTCGGCCCACCCGCGGGCGGCGAAGGTGAACTCGAGGTCGTCGGAGCGGTACGTGTGGTCCTCGACGGCCGTCCGCAGCGCGTCGTCGAGCAGCTCGGGGCTGCGGAAGAGGTGCTCCGCGACGCCCAGCCACAGCCGGAACAGGGGCGTGGAGCAGATCATGTGGTCGTAGGGGACGATGCCGAGCTCGGCCCAGCAGTCGACCATGGCGAGCAGGCTGAGGTGGTTGTTGGCGCGCGGGGTCTCCGTCTGGTCCTCCTTGCGGCCGAGGGAGAAGCGCTCTAGGAGGTCCGGGTTGAGGAGCGGGCGGTCGGCCCACTTGTGCGCCCCCCCGTGGCCGAAGACCTTTTCCTTGGCGGCGAGGACGCGCGCTCGGAGCCCCGCTGCGTCGCCCTCCAGCATGAGCTTGTAGAGGTCCGTGACGGAGCGGGCGAACTGGGATATCTGCTTGCGTGCCTCCGGGTTGAGGATCGCGAGGCCGGCGTAGACGTGCCACTTCTGGGAGTAGATGCGGAGCATGATGTTGATCTTGACGTTCTCGACGCCGCCGACGTAGCGGGACATCTCCCAGGGGAACTGGGTGTTGGCGTGCCAGGCCTTGCCCATGGAGAGGAAGGCGGCGTGGGTGACGGCCTGGGTGTCGGCGGTGATGCGGTCGTGCTCGTGGGCGGTGAGGTAAACGTGCTTGGAGCCAAGGACGGAGAGGACGGACTCGACCTTTGCGACGGAGGAGGAGGCGGCGCGGTGGGCGATGATGACGAGCGGCTGGTTGCGGGGGTCGACGTTGGGGCCGTGGAGGGAGTGGCACGAGACGATGTCGACGTCGGCCGGGAGGTGGCGCTCGAAGGCCGTGATCTCGGGGTCCTTGCAGGACGTCTGGCCGCCGACGATGGCGCCGAGTTTGGTTGCTGGCACGGAGGGTCAGACATTGGAAAGCCAGCGCATGTGGTGTCTCCGCAGGAAGAGAAGAGGCATACAAGGACCATATTGGGCAATCACGCGATCAATGGCGGCGGCTTCAACGCTGTAGATGATGTAGTCGCTGGCGCGGGAGACGTAGTGGCCATTGCGGCAGATTTGTATATTGTTCTATTCAAAAAAGACATACTGCTCAGCGGGTGGGCGCGTTGGTGGCAGGATAGGCTGTGGCTCCCATACATTTCCAGAGAACTCATCTCTCAGGCTCTCGTACTTTTCTTCCTGGTCGCACGCCATTATCCTGCCGGGCCCGGGCTGTCAGCCTGGTTTCCTTCCTTCTTCCTTCTCTTGTGACCCGTGGCCACGAAGAGAGTGTAGCAAAGGGGCGCTGTGCTGCGGATTCCTTGAGAGCAACGTTAGCTCGAGCTTCTTGGAGAAGAGCATGAGAAAAAAAGAGGTTGAAGTGTTTGGTTCAGACAGGTAAAGTTTAAGGTAGCTAGGTGTATCATCATGGAAAGCCCTCAGCCATACCCGGGGCCAGAATGGCTTGCCAGGAAGGCCTTGGGCGATACTCTAGCCAAATGCGCTCTTGTCATCATGACCAGGGGGAGGGATGTGTGTTCGTGTCGGAAGAGTAGAAGATCTTACCAGAAGGATCGCATGGCGCAGAGACCCGGCCGAGGAGCGTGAACAATTACTCACTTCCATCCAGCGGCAGAGAGCCTCTGCGCGTACATCTTCCCCATGTCTCCCATGCCAATGAGGCCGACGACAAAGTTCTCCATCCCGGCAGGGACGGTGGGAGCGGTGGAAGATGCCATAGTTTGTTGGTGCGAATGCGCGCGCGTTTTCTGTTAGGTTAGAATGTTGATCGATCTTCGGTTGTCAAAAAAGGACTGCCAGAGTCTGCGCGAAGCAAGCTTTCACATCCTGAGAAGAACAGAGAAATTTCTTCCGCAAGCTGATCCACCTCTCGCTAAGTCGGGGCGCTGAGTCACGTCCAGACTTGAAGCTTGAGGCTGCAGAGCTTTTTTCGAGTGTGAGATGCAGAGAAGAAAAAAGAAGCAGAGCGGTTGCTGTTCCGCTTTTTGATCTTGCAGGGCGGTGGGGAAGGGCACAGCGGAGGCGCGGGAATGATTGGCCGAGTGAATGGGGCCCCTGCACTAAGCTTGTTAAATGCATACCAGAAACTGGTGGGGGACGATACTGCTTTGGAGAATATTTCGAGTTCCTTCTCGCACCCCACTATGATGTTCGATGTGAGTCAAGGCACCTAGCTCTGAGGTTGTCCACGGTTCGACGGTACGACAAGCCAAAAGCCAAAAAACCAAAAATGTCGGTTCTCTTCGCGATCGGCTCCAACGGATCCGGCCAGCTCGGTATCGGTCACAAGGAAGATGTCTCCGTCCCCAAGCAGGCCATCTTCTTCCCCGACCACTCAGACTCTCCCGTCGCCAAGGTCGCCGCCGGCGGCAACCACACGCTGCTTCTTACGGAGTCTGGCCAGATTTACTGGAGCGGGGATGCTGCGAGCGGTGCATGCGGTCTGACTTCGACGGCAGAGACCCAGGAGCCCGTCTTCCAGAAGATCCACCTCAGCCAAGGCGCGAAAGAGGCCCGTGCCGTAACGTCTCTGGTTGCTGCGACGTGGGAAGCTTCGATCATCGTTCAGAAGGATGAAGAAGGCAAGGCGACGAAGGTGTACAGCTTCGGCGCGGGTCTGAAGGGAGAACTCGGTCTCGGGGAGTTGCTCGTGCGGTCGCCGTCTGCTACTTTTCTCAAAGACTTCCCGCCGGCCGGCACTGAGGTTGTCGACCTGGCGGCTTGCATGGGCCATGTCGTTGCAGTCCTCAGCAATGGAGAAGCCCACGGCTGGGGCAATGTGCGCAAGGGACAGGCCGGCAGCCCCGAGGCTGTCGTGCACTTCCCCAGGAAGATCGAGGGCGTAGACTTCAAGGTCGCCAGGGCCGTCTGCGGCAAGGACTTCACCTGTCTCTTCGGTGCTCCCGATTCGGGCAAGCTGCTCGTTCTCGGATCCGACAAGTGGGCAATCAAGTCATCTGCTCCCGGCTCCGTGCCCGAATGGCAAGATGTCGGCGCCAGTTGGGGCAATGTTTACGTCTTGAAGAAGGACGGAGAGCTCCTGGCCTGGGGACGGGATGACCACGGACAGCTACCGCCGCCGAACCTGCCCAAGCTATCCAAGATCGCCATCGGAAGCGAGCACGTCATTGCGTTTACGCAGACCGGCGACGTCCTGGCCTGGGGATGGGGCGAGCATGGCAACTGCGGCCCGCAGGTTGAGAATAACGACGTCAAGGGGCGCTGGAATGTCATTGCATCGTCGAGATTCATTCCACCTGGTTCTAAGATCACAGGTATTGGCGCAGGCTGCGCGACTAGCTGGGTGACTATCACCACAAGTTGAGCAAATGATCCACCGTCTCGTCCATTTTTCGGCAACACCAACTTCCACAACAGCAAGGTATCAAGCAACTGGTACGCAAAACTCTTCCACTACTCCCGGTAGAACAAACCGAGCCGCCTCACCTCGTCGATGGGCTGCGTGGGCTCCAACCCAGCGCTGCTCGAGGGTGTGGGGTCGTATTCAACGCGCTCTTGGGTGTTAAAACGGTCGAGGTGCATCGTAGATTGGTTCTGGAGAGTGTTAGTGTCAATGGCTAGTAGCCATGAGCCCGGAAGACTTACGGGCTGATTACTATGATCCCACTCCAATCTAGCCTCCTCCTCGGCGTCCTCATCCTCTTCATCCCTGACAGGTTCCCATTCCTGGTCGTTATCCACAAACAAGCCCTCGGAACGCATAGTTGCCGGAGGCGGTCTTTGTGACGGCCGCAAATCGAACAGAGACGTCCTCGCAGCCCCGCTTCTCGCCGCAGATGCCACTGGCGGAGGTGGAGGCATGCTCTGCTCGAGAGGCTGCTCGTGCTGCTCGGTAGGCGCGGCGCTCTGTCTCCTGGACCCGGCGGCGGCATCGAGCTGCTGCTGTCGCGGCGCCGTCTTGGCACCGTTGGGCTTGCCCTTCTTCTCCTTCTGGGCCGGGTTGCCCCTCTCGCCGACGGTCATGAGCAGGAAGTCGCAACTTATGCCGTCTCCCTGGTACGCAAACTGGATCGGACGGGCGGGCGTCGAGTACTTGGCGGAGAGGTGGCCGCCGGTGATGCCGGCGTGCAGGATAATGGCGCGGAAATCCTTCACGCTGAGGACGATATGGAGCCTCTCCTCGACCTCTATATCTTCGAATTCTTCCACGTCGACGGCGATGGATGTGTGTAGCGGCTTCTTGAGCACCTCTAGAGAAAGATCAGCATACAACCGCCACAAGGATTAAGCAAACTGACCATCTCCGTTTGTCGTCTTTTCTGTATAAACTGCGAAGTTGACATGCTGTCCATCCGAATTGACATCCAGATACTCGACGCCAGGGCCGAAATGGTCCATGAGCTGTCTCAAGGTCCGGGAGGGGATCTTCCAGTGGTGGATAGCCTCGTTTTTGTCAAACGTTGCCCGTACCGGCACCGCGATCTCGAAGGACAGCTTGTGCGTAGATGTGATGCCTAATGATGTCAGTGGCTAAGGAACTACTCGGTAGGTCCGTACGCCGAGAATGGCTTACCGTTCCTGAAGAAAAGCCTCACGATGAAGCGGCTCTTGACGCCGGGGCCATCCTGAATCGCCACATCACAGCGGTCGATGGAGCTCTCCCTGTCGCGGTCCTGTCTCGGGTCACCGCCTGAGCGACTGCGGAAGATGGAGATGAGAGCCTGCAGTGCGTGAGCAAGAAAGCCCATCTCATAGCTGCCCACGAACTAGGAAATCTGGGTGACGTACGCGGATGTACAACTTGCAGTGGAACTTGTCCCGGTATTGTGCGCTGCCCTCGAACTGGTACCGGGAGCAGAAGCGGGGGGCGGCAAGCGTGAAGCAGGCGTAGGCCGACTTGGTCGAGTTGAGAGTCGAGAGGACCAGCTGTCATGGCATCAGTAACCCGGCCCTATAGCTTTTTTGCCAGAATTCACGGCGACGGACCTGGTCCTTCTTGGCCTCCAACGAGACGTCGTCGCTGAACTTGTGCAGGCAGGCGAGGATGTCGCGGAAAGCGGCGACGGCGTCCTCGCTCAGGGTGAAGTTGAGGATGGCCATGGCGGCAGCTTCTGGAGGGGCGGCGGGATGGTTGTTATGATGTCATCGAAGCTATGGTGCCTTCGGATGCGAGATTCAATGTCGAAGGCTGTGTGCATGGATGTCGGAGGTGAGGGAGGCGCGTCGAGTCGCGTAAAGTGCCTGTTGCTGGGGATCCTGGCGGTGCGGGGCATATCAGCACGGTGCCGTCCATGGTGGGGTCGTCCCGCTGAACAGGGGAATACAGCGTCTCAGTCACGATTCTAGGTACCAAACTACGTACCCAACAGGCGTTGCCCAATTTCGACAGCCGTTGAAAGCTAGGTAGTCACAAGCTGCAGTGTATACATCTTGAGCTTCAAAAAAACCAATTCAATAAACTATCCACTTCTGACTCACTCTCCCAAGCGGCTACACTACTGTCTCAAGAAATCTCTATGCGGATGGGTAAGAACGCTGTGTAGTAGGGTGGGTAAATCCTATGTTCGCCGGAAATCATCTTGAGACCGTCAGCTGGGCCCCTGACATCTCTCCGGAGCTTGGCGAACATCCGCTGTTCGTGACCGTGAAAGGTTGTCGCCACCCAACTCCAATCCCACGTCTGTTCGTATTCACCACGTATTGTGACGAAGAGTTTGAAACACTTCAGCAACTCCTTGATCTGCTTCGTGTATCCGCAAATGGACAGGAGCTGGCCGGGCGGGAGGTGCCGATACCAAGCCCCCTTGCTCTGTGAGGGTAGGCAGAGAGAGAATCCTCCCGGGCGGAGGTGGCAGCGCGTTCGCTATATCCATTCCAGGATGTATCTCGCGGAGAACGTCGTCCAGCCCAGGCACGTGAGGCTGGTCAAGTGCTTGAACTCCTCCAGGGTCTCGAGGGGCTCGGCCTGCTCCCCCTTTTCGCAAGCCACCATGCAGGACAGTGTCTCGAGCCTGGGCACGCACCTGGCCATCTCCCTGAGGTGCTCCGTGGTTAGATCGAAGCGAGTGTGCAGTCTCAGGTCCCGGAGGCAGGGCATCGCGACGACCGCTTCCATGACGGCCTGGGCGCGCTCCTTGCGCATGCGGCGGTAAATAGGTTCGTAAGGATCTGCGAGGCCGTAATGCTGACGTTCTGTCCAAATATGTTCGTGGAGAAAAAGATATTTCAAACGCTGCGACCTCAGGGCCCGGTAGAGGTCTATACTGCATTCGGTATCATAGATGTGCAGCTTTTCGAGGCGCAAGTGTGGGAGCGCGTCTGTGATGGCAGGCACCAAACCCGGGCATTGAGAAGATGTACAGGCTGACTAGGTTCTGGCAAGATATCAGGCCTTGCGGCGACAGTCTCGCGTTTCTCACATGCCCATTCTTCGAACTGGGCTTGTTGATCAGGATATATGTGGTCGTTCTTGATGAGTCTGAGGGACGTGAGATTCGTAAGCAGCGCGAGGACGTGGAGGTCGACTGGCGAGTATACATTGAAAGTCAGCTCAAGCCCCTGCAGCCCGGTCAAACCAGCGATTGCTTGTAGCACGGGCACCTGGAACTCGTGGAATGAGTAGCTGAATGAGCGAAGCTGGTCCGGCTTTAGGGCAGAAATGAACGAGGCCATTTCCTGCGCATCTCCGAGCTCGGGCCTGATTACCGTGAGATGTTTCAATGCAGGCAGCCTCTCCATGATGGTGTTGGCGGCCGCGTCATCGAGGCCTTCGGGGTTGTCCAGAGACAGCGTTTGCAGCTGGCGACCGGAAAATAGGCCAGGGAGAAGCGCCTCCCATTTTTCCGCCGCGATGCTGGTGAGCATCATGGCTGTGCGCAGGTTCTGTGTCTTCGACAGGCGACCAGGGACTGAATAAAGATCGCGGGAAAGAGACCCCGGCCCGGCACAAAAGGCACCGGGTTAGGAGGCGGCCCTTGAGAAGGGACTGTGTACTCTGTCCACATTTGACTCACTGCAATGCCAAGCTGCAGCAGCTCTGTCCTCAAATGATCAGACGCGAAAACGAGGTTGTGGGTGTCCAGATGCCGCAGGTAGGCGAAATATGGAATTGGCAAGACAGACTCCATGGTTGAGCCCTCACAAGCATGCGCGATCATGGACCTGAACACCGTCTTCTATAAGCCCCTCTCGGATGGGGTGTCCCTGAGTTTGGAGTAGGAAAACCGTTGGCTGCGACATTTGTCTAACTCAAAGACCAGAGAAATAAAGCGGAAGGTGTTATGGGTTCTCTTGCTTACCTGTAAAGACGTCGAAGGGCGGAATGTGTAAGTTCCTTGCACGTGACGGCGCAGCTGACCAGAGTCTTTTCATATCCCATGAGAACCAGACCATCAAGAATGTGCTCCCAGATGACAATGTTCAGCGCGATGTTCACTAGACCTGTGAGATGTGGTTCTTGGTTGCCTGAAGACATGATGGTAGAGGTCGAGTTGTCAAATGAAATAGGTCTGTTCCGTTCAGCAACTACTGGAGAGCACCAGTATCAAGAGGAAGCAAGTTTGATATTCAAAGCAGTTGGAGGTAATACAAATGCTTCTTTTTATAGTACTTGTGGGATGTTTTCTATCTAAGCGGTGAAAGAGTGAGTTAACAACTTATTAGTTTGTTTATTACTGCATCGCTGTTAATCAGATGGCTTATAGAGTTTTATAGTGTCTCTTACTAAATCCTAGGGATTCACTACACAGCTTTACAGCTGCAAAGTCTCTCAGGAACAACTATATCTAACTCCCTTATCTGTTCACCCACCCAAGGCGAGAGACTGAATGGCTAAGCAACAACATGTGATAACTCTTAATTCAGAACCCGGAGGTAGTCTAAAGGCGTTTGTTTGTGAGCACTTCCATTGTAATAAACTGACTTATGCCTTCTTTCCATTTCCATTTCGCACTCCTCTGTTCTTGTCGTCTTCCTCCCCTGGCTAAACTACTTAAAGCTGAGATACCCTGCACCTCTAGATAGATTCATGACCTGAAAGTGTGTTCTATTGGTAGGAACACCAGTCAATGCTCTCTCCACGAGGGCGGTCCGAGGCGAAACAATACACGGCTAGGACCGGACACCCGGCCGGTAATGTGTCTCAACCGCCAAAACAACATGTGAGGTTCAAATAGCTCTCTTTAAACCGACAAGAAGATCGTCCAACCAGACTCTCAACGGATCTCAACCTAACCATATCCAGAAAGACGGGCATCGCCAACTGGCTCTGGCCCCTACCCCGCAAATGGCAGCTGATCGTGTCTCAGCCAACGGCGGGCAACAAGGAAGGCAGGTGACAGCAATACTACATTTTTCGGTGCCAGACCACAGGGACGAGTCAAACGTTGGCGCATTGGCTGAGGCTCGTCCCGCCCAATCTGCTGGCTGGAAGTAATCCGAAGTGAGGAGTCGCTGACCACGGGACGACGGCAGCGTGATGTCACGGCACATGGCTGCGCCCCACTTCTGCAGCCAGGGACCGTGAGTCCGTGACCCATTGCCCAAAATGGCCTGGAAAGGGCGCTGGCCTGGGGAGCTTGTCAGGTACCTTGGCTCGGGTGGGTAGTCCGGTATCTTAGGTACCTTCTGCCTGCTGGACAGGCAACAAAGGACAGCGCCGTTGCCCCCTGAGGCTGGGGTAAGGTACCTCCTTCACTGGCCCATCGTCCACAGAGCCCCGGAAGTCCTTATCAACCAGGAGAGGGAAGAGTCCCGCAGGGCTTCTTCAAACTTCCAACTCTCAGGGTCATCCTGCGACAGGACCTGAAGCAAGCTTGCCACCGGCAAGAAACCCGCGTTCGAAAAAATGGTAAGACTCACACTTTTCATCTACGACTCAGCACCCGTCTTCTCCCCGAACAGCCTAGACGACGAACCTGCACCCGGACCACCCCGCAAGGTTTCGCGGAGCAAGGAAACACAGAAGGCAAAATGGCTGACAGACCCGCGAACAACCAGTCGTCCTCCGAGCGGACGCCCTTGATCAACGACGACCGCCGCCGCAACAGCGATGCCTCGGACGAAGCCGACCCTCTGCCCCCGGGCCCGTCGCGCCTGCGCGAGATATTCCTCTTCATCTGGGCCCTGCTCGCGACCGCCGCCGTCGTAGTGCTTGCCGTTTGGACGCAGCACCGCAGCCAGACGGGCAACTTCAAGCCCACGGGCAAGCGCAACCTCATCTTCATGGTGTCCGACGGCATGGGCCCGGCCTCGCTGTCGCTCACGCGCAGCTTCCGCCAGCACGTCGAGGGGCTGCCCGAGGGCGATGTTTTGACACTGGACAAGCACTTCTGGGGCTCGAGCCGGACGCGCTCGTCCAACTCGCTCGTGACGGACAGCGCCGCCGGCGCGACCGCCTTCTCCTGCGGCAAGAAGAGCTACAACGGCGCCATCTCCGTGCTCCCCGACTACGAGCCGTGCGGAACAGTGCTGGAGGCGGCGAAGCGCGCGGGCTTCATGACAGGACTGGTCGTGACGACGGACATCACGGACGCGACGCCCGCGTGCTTTGCCAGCCACGTGCTCACCCGCGCCATGAACGACGACATTGCCCTTCAGGAGGTCGGAGACGGCCCGCTCGGCAGGGTTGTCGACATCATGCTTGGCGGCGGACGGTGCCACTTCCTGCCCAACGGCACCGAGGGCAGCTGCAGACTGGACAACCAGGACGTCGTCAAGAGGGCGCAGGAAGAGTTTGGATGGACCTACGCCGGCGACCGCAAGTCCTTCGACGCGCTGAACCTGGGCGAGACTGTCAACTTCCCCGCGCTGGGTCTGTTCGCGCCGGGTGACATCCCCTTCGAGATCGACCGACGCAACATGAGCAACATCTACCCCAGCCTGAGCGAGATGGCCACCACAGCGCTGCGTGCTCTGGAGAAGGCCACCGAGAAGAGCGACAAGGGCTTCTTCCTGATGATCGAGGGTAGCAGAATCGACCACGCCGGCCACATCAACGACCCGGCCGCCCAGGTCCACGAGGTGCTCGAGTACGACAACGCGTTCAAGCACGTGTCCGACTTTGTCAAGAACAGCAAGACCGAGTCCCTCCTCGTCGCCACCAGCGACCACGAGACTGGTGGCCTCGCAACGGCCCTGCGTAAGTCAAGAACCAATCCCCCCTCAGACATTATAACCCTACTAACCACCTCAAAGAGGAGCCCGGCCACCTGCCCGTCTACAACTGGTACCCCCGCCAGCTCGCCAAGGCCACCGCCTCCGCCGAGCTGCTCTCCAAGAAGTTCATCCAGCACGTCGCGAGCAGCAAGTCCAAGAGCAGGGACGACCTCAAGGCCTGGGTCAACGACGAGCTCGTCGTCCCCGGCCTCGGCATCCGCGACGCGCACCCGGAGGAGCTCGACGCCCTCGTCGACAACCCGGCCGTCTCGGTCCAGACCTTCGCCGCCATGGTCAGCCTCCGCGCCCACGTCGGCTGGAGCACCCACGGCCACACGGCGCTCGACGTCAACGTCTACAGCACGGGAGGGGAGGAGGCCATGAAGATCCGCGGCAACATCGAGAACACCGAGATCGGCAAGTTCCTCCGCGGATACCTCGACGTCGACGTCGACGCCATCACCGACGAGCTGCGGGAGAAGATGAACGGGAAGCAGCTCGGCGCCGCGGCCGCGGGCACGCTGCTCCAGGACCCCAGCACCTGGAGCCAGAACCAGGAGCTTGCTCACCTGGAGGAGGCATGAGTTCCTAGAGGCATGAGTCGTGAGGACCCTCCCCAAGGACGGGTCTGGACATGACAGTCACGCGGCACGGGCAAATCTTTGGCAGTCCTTATTTTTCACATATTTTTTTCGTTTTGGATGGGGGGACCATATGGTATTTCGAGGGGGCTCGAGTCGAGCCCTCCAGCCAATAAACGCCTGGGGGAGGGGGGGCCGATCGGGTTCAGTAGTCATCATAGCAAAGCAAACGGCGGCCGGCATATAGCATTGTAAAGCAAGCAATACCACCGAAATAGGTACCCAAGGCATTTTCCTCGCATTTTTGGGTGGCAGGGGCGCGGGGCAGGGCAGAAAATCTCTGTGTGTTTGCCTCCCATTGCTTCTTTGCGTGTGTGTGCGTATGTGTTGGTTCTCTCTCCCCCACAGTTTGCAGGTTTACCTACCTAGACCTCACTAAGGGTTGGCTGCGATGCGGTGTTCCAAACTGCATGACTGTCCGGTCAAGTCTACACACTTTGACACTCTAAACGGCATCGTCTACATGGGAACGAATGCGAGGTGCGGCGGGTACTGGCGAGTGTGAGAGCAGCAAACAGATCTCCTGCCACATCATCTCTCCCTCCTCCCCCCGTTCGACAACCCGTACCCGGATGGCCAACCAGACGGCGAGGGACCGGGCGTGCGTGTGGTTCGATCGCTCTAACCCATCAACCCCCCTCGGAAACTGCTCGACATGGATGGCACGATCGAGCTCAACCAGGCCGTCGTTTCTTTTCTTCCCCCTCTGCCCTTGACCTGTGTCTCTTGCTTGTGCTTCATCTGTGTGATCTCTGCTGTGCCAAGCCCGCCTTTCTCTGGCCGGATTCAGCCACATGGGGGACTTTGGGAGGCAAGCAAACTTTCCCGCCCCCCGTTGCATGGGGCTCGTGTCCCCCCTTCATCGATTCGGCGGGTTCGTGTACGGTTCTTTTTTTCTTTTCTTTTTGGGCCGTCAGGGGGGATTGCAGACCGTGCGATGCGCCATACAATGTGATGTGATGAGCTCTGGCTCCTCGACGGCTCGAGAGTTTTCTTCTCGTCTAGTCTGGCCACACAATTTCGCCGCGCGACTGCTGCATATAGCGTCAGGTCCGTAGTACGGTACGACCACCAGACCGCAACCCCTGGTCGACTCAAATTTGGGGGCCATTTGGCTTGTTTGTCGGACGCGTAGTTGCTGGTGGGAGGGAGATGGGAGGCCGCCCCCCGGCCCCCGTACCCCGTAAGTGTACCGCTGGCCCAGCTGGAGCCTTACAGGGTCCTGGCGGAGGAGAGGGAAAAGAGACAAGATACAGGATGGGAAACTCGCGTGCCGAGGTGGGAGTGGAGTGATTTCCCAAAGACAGCCAGAGGACGGGCAGGCAAATAGGTATGGGAGGGAGCTCAGACCCTTTCTCGGGTGCGTTGCCGTTGCGTTGGCCACGATCTCGTAGACGGCTGCTGCAGCCTGCTGGTGTTGCTTGTGCTGCCGACCACCCCCCCGCCGAGCATCGTCGCTGACGTCCCCGCGGAGGAGCGCCTAAGCGCCGTCTGTCGTCGAGGAGAAGAAATTTGCCACACCACCCGAGCGGTTGGTCGAGGGCACTCGGGCCGCGGGTGATGGCACCGCCGAACCTAGATATCCAGTCTTGAGTAACCAACACACAACACCTCTCGCTCTGCATCACACGCACTATGTACGTCTAGCCAAGCAAAGCAACTGCTAGATTGGGAAGCCGTCCTGCAAGGTATTGGCCAGGACCGCATCCCTATACCTTACGGCCGGAAACAATGGGAGGAGTGGGGGAGGAAGAGGGTTTCGGGTCCTCCGTCGTCCACCTCCTCCCCCTGCAATAAGCCGGCTCCCGCTGCCCGCCGAAGGCCGTCTCGGAGGATGCGTTGTATTCGGTCGAGTCCGAGGCCGCCACGCCTCCGATCCACCGAGGCATCATCGACGACGAGAATGGCGATGCATGTTTCTGGACACTAGAGCGAGAGAGTCGGAGAGAGCAAACGCCTAAGAAAGGTTCGGGGCAGCAGTTCGTGCCCTCGCAATCCCTATCACGACGCTGAGAACCCAGTTTCAGCAGCCAGCACAGTCTGCGGGTCCGGTGGCTCTTTAGTCATGTATTTGGAAGAGAGCAGCCCAGGCAGCGTCATGCAGGTTGATTTGACTGGTTACCGACAGCTTGAATGCCTAGCAGCCGGGGACGCGCCGGGTGGCTTGGGCAAGGAAGCGACTGGAGGGCGGGCGGGCAGGCAGGCAATCATCTAATCTCTTCGAGGCCGGGCGGCTGCCGCTTGCGACTTTTGTTTCTGCGACTCCTAGACGGGTGTGATACGGCTGATTGGGCCCGGCTGGACCGTCTGGAGGGGAGGGGGATGTTCTTGGCAGGATGGATTGATGCAGCAGGGCGTGCGAAGGCTGATGATGCATCGCCGACGGAATTGCTCGAGGGGTCGTTTGGATGTCGTTTGGATGTCGTTGATAGGCTGCCGGCGCCGCGAGCGTGGCACCAACGGCCCTCCGATCGACCGCCGTCGGGTCGCAAGTGCTGCGAGACTGACGCAACCGATTGAAAAAAAAGGTACGTCCGAGAAATCTATTTCATGTGAGCCCAAAAGAGTGTTCGGATGAACGCACAAACATGCATGACTTTGCCTGGTGGCCCAACGCTCAGGCAACCCCCTCCCACCGAGCGTCAATCCCACCACCAGGAGTGCAGACCCAACGATTGAGTGGTGACTGTTGGCAGGAGGACCCTTGTCCTTCATGCTGGGTAAAAAAATAACAACCCTCGTCAAGGCCAAAAAGGAAACCGGAAGGGAGCGCGCGGGGGCGGGACGAGCTCCGGGGGGAAGATCAGGGTTGTCAGCTAGCGTAGCTGCACTAAAAGTCTTGCGCGTGGCGCTCACCTACCCGGCATGCATTATCTGGATTGGTGACCGTCGTTTTTGAGCTTACCAGCCGGGAGAGCTTGTCATGGGGGTGGTTCTGGTGGTGCGCGCGCGTGGTGGGAATCCCGCGGACTCACAGTGTGCGCGCTGCGGACGTGCGAAGTTGGAATCTCAGGGTCGAGTTGATACTGTGCCCGTCCGCTTCGGATTGCGCTCCGGGGGGGACCCGCGTGTGATCCACGACGACGGGGTGGCCGGTGCAGGAGACGATCTGGGTGCGGTGGATGTTGTGGAATGACTTCTGGCACGAAGGAATTGCCAGTCGAATGTAAATGGCGAGCAGAAGTTTTTCGAGAGGGAAGAAAAGGCAAGCGCAGGGCTGTGGGCGCTGCCTTCTGTTACGTCATGGCCTGGCCCGGGGGGGTCCCCTTTCGTAAAGGAGGGAAGGTACGCCGCCCGGAGCCTTCTGCTGTCGCGTTCACCAACGGAGCTGAGAACATCCATTTGTAATCGCATGGCTATTGCTCTACCTATGATTCGGACTTCGCACACTGCCTTGCGATGGTTCGCGCTGTCCATCGCTCAGCTTGCCAGAAACGCAGCAGACCACCCTCCCATGATACCAGAGCATTTTTCCTACGTATAGTGACATGACCCCCAAGAACGCGACATGGCATCGCCGTGTGGTTCCGGAGGCAGAGAAATCAAACAAACAGGGAAGACCCCATGATCGAAAAGTCCTTCAACGCCCTGGCCGTCCTTCAACGCCCTGAGAAATATGACAAGCATGCCCACCCAACCCCGGCTGCCTCCTTGCCCGTGGACCTCCGCGAGAAAACTGTATCTCTTGGCCGAATCCTCCATTTTCTTCTCCTCTGAGGTAACGTGTAGTGTCGATGCAACCTGCTTTTGAGCCGACCGTTGCGGGTGCTTTAAGGCGCACCGCGTCATCACGTCTCCAAGAGTCTTGCGACGTTCAACTCATCGTCGTGTTGTGACTCGACAGTTGAGTCACCTTCCTACATGACCGTAGACGTCAAGAGCCGAGCATCGACTTCGTCCATCGGCGGCATGTCCATGCTGCGCGCCTCCACGTTTTGTAGCCGCGATTCCATGTTTTGGAAGCGAGGCTCATATCCGTTGGCGCGGCTCTCGAGGTTCTCCAGCCGCTTGTTCATCGTGTCGAGAGCTTGTTCGATGCGCATGAAGCCCTGGTTCATTTCATGGCTGAGGCGATCGATCTTGTTGGTAAAGGAGCGGATCGACTGGGCGAGGGGCGTGTTCTCCTGGCCGGCCGGGGCGGTCGCGACGCGAGGCTCGTGGTTGTGGGAGCCCTCCTGGACGGCGAAGCGCCACTGGTTTCCGAGCTGGACCTCGCAGACGGCCTTCGCGCGCCACGGACAGTCGACCTTGCGCGTCGAGGGGTTGCGCTTCTTGGCCGTGCTGCTGTACTTGACGCCTCCGCGGTCGCAAACGAGGTCGTAGCGGGTGGGCTTGCCTTCTCGGTAGTTGGACGCGCGGAGCTTGACGACCCCGTAGCCCTGGTCCTTGGCGACGCGCTGGACGGACGAGAGGAGGTCTTCAAAAGACCGGAATATGCCCTCTGGGGGTGGTAAGAGCGCAGGCGGCGGCGCATTCGACATGATGGCGGAGGAGTCCAGCTTGGCGGATTTGAAGGGAAAGTGGGGGGAAATGGGTATTGTGTTGACGAGTCCGTGGAGAATGGGACGCGTCAAAGATGAAGAGACGAGGGGGGTGAGAAAATGAAGTGAGGAGGGCGCGCGATAAGTATTTGTTGGTTTTCGCAGACGAGCGGCAGCTGTCCTGAGATGGAAATCCGTTCGTGTTGGGGAGGCAGACACGGAGAGGTTGGAGTCAGAGAATTCCAATCCGCACGGTCTGAACTAGGTTGGCAGTTAATCCGCTCTCCGGCTAGCTCTAAGCGACACTGGAGGGGCCCTGTCAGCTTCCAGGATCCCAGCTGCAAGGAGGGGGGGAGCTTGGCGCGGCAGCGTGCTTTTGGGGGTCGTGCGAATTGTATGTAGGTAGGTGCCTTTTTTCTGCTGCACCACAGCTTGAGAGCCTGAAGAGGGAGGTGGTCCGGAAAGATGCGCGCCAAACCTGATGTATTGCAGTGGTCTGATGATACGACGCGGTGAAAGATGAGAGGAATTATTTGCTAGCGGTAAAGAACCGCCAATGTTTGTCTTCTCTTCCAAATTTGACTTTGACAGAGCTATTTGCTCGTTCCCCCTTCACTGACTGAATCTGAAGTGAGAGCCTCACGTGACCGTGGATAGCACGCCTGTACGTACTTATGTACCTAGGTAAATGACTTCTCCTGGCTCACGCGGGAAAAGGTGGGCCTACAGGCGACAGCCTTGAAACCCACCAACGACACTGGACTTGGAGGCCCCGATCTCTCTCTGGTGCTGTCACTGCACACGGAGATCCAGATATCCAACAAAGTCCGCCAACACGCATTACCGGATTGGTCTGCACATACTGCCCGCCACACACGCCTTTTTTTTTGGACCCCAGCAGCAACTTGGGAGACGCCTGACGGTGGCACGTTTGTATACTGAGTTCTGGCTTTGAGGCGCTCGCAAACATTGTCGTGGACCGCAACAACCTGACAGCGTACGCCCGAGGATTTCTGTATCCACCCATCGCCAGTCCCGATTCTTACCTACCTAGGCCAGGGGACTGTTGTCATCCTCGCGACCCATTCCACTCGTCCTCTGTGCCCAGGAAACCGCATCCGACGCGGCGTTTCAGCCATTTCTTTTTGAAAGCATTGATTTGTACACACTCTGCCTTGTGTCTACGAGCATCCTGCATCGACATGGCAAACAACGGACCAACCGTCAAGCAAGAGCCTGACGTTCAAAGCGACGAGGCGTGGAACGAGGAGCAACTGAAGCAGGCGATGGACCAGTTGAATCTCCTGCATATCAAGGTTTGCTCCGCCACGTGGTGATGTCTGACCGAAGTCGAGATGGCTGACCTGTTCGCAGCTTCGAGGTCTCCGGGCGGCGGTACCGCATATGATGGAACCTTTGTCGTTCAAGCAACCAAGCCGTACGTGTCGCATCTCCGAGTCAGCACCGTGCCAGCTAATGTCTTCTCCGCCAGCCCAAGCCAAGTTCAATTCTTTCATAGAGGCCGTAGGGGAGGCGAACAAGGACTTGCAAGACTTCCAGGATCTTAGGAAGAGCGCAGAGATGACCAAAATTATGAACCATGCGACTGAACGTCGGAAGCAAGAGCCCAACGGAATCAAGCCGTGGCGCGTGACGGACCACCCTGACTGGATGACGGTAGATCCTAAGCAAGATTAACAGAGAACCTTTGAGCAAAGTATACAGCGGCGTTGGGGTCGATTTAGTTGGCTTGAAAAGGGATGTTCACACGGCGTTGCTCGCGAGCCCTGAGGCCGCATTCCGGGCTGGATACAAAGTATTTTGATTAAAACATATGAAGTATTTTGGCAGCTTGAGATTAAGGGGTAGGGGGCCATTAGTGGAAATTTGCAAAGCTATTTTGTCTTCGTCGATGGACGATCAACAGTTGGCATCGAGGTCCACGGGTCGATCTGTCAAGGACTCGAGGAGTGAGCCGCAGGCAACTCAGCCGTCACTGGTCCATGATGCTCACAGTTCAGTGCCCAGGAGGCCAAAATTGTTAGCGCACACGTGAGATGGGCTGAGCCTGGGGCTCGAAACGGTTGTTGCGCCACACATGGCTGAGATCCACCCACCCCGCCTCATTGGTCGCCTAAGCGGGCTCAACTCTTCTTTCCACCCACACAAAATTTCGAAAACCACGAAAATCCGCTCGCGATCCTCGACTCTCAACTAACCACCCGCAGCACATCAGTCAGTCGTCAAAATGGCCGGAGCCCGTGTCACCTACCGCCGCCGTAACGGGTGAGTCTTGCCCACGATCGAAGAAGTCGCCGTCGAATTACCACGAGAGACGACTTTTCCCCCCGTCGCCAGCGCATGCAAGCTTGCACCATTTGGACATGGAACTTGAACTGACATGGGAAATTTCGCAGCTACAACACCACCTCCAACCGCACCAGGATCGTCAAGACCCCCGGTGGTGAGCTCCGTATCCTCCACATCAAGAAGCGTGGCACTGCCCCCAAGTGCGGTGACTGCGGTGTCAAGCTGCCTGGCGTAAGTCCGACTCCAAAACATCGCGACCGAACCGAGACGAGGAGCAATCTGGGAGCAGAGGACAGTGGGACGAATGCATGGGAGGGAAGGGAAGGGCCAGACATCTGGCAGGCTGCGCAAACAATGCGACCGCGCAATGAAGAGGGGGAACCGCATGTCACTCGACGCTCTCAGATGACTCTCACGACTTCGAACCTCTGCCGGCACACGAGAAACACCCACGGCAGTATGCTGACTCTCACTTCCACAGGTCCCCGCCCTCCGCCCCCGCGAGTACGCCCAGATCTCCAAGCCCAAGAAGACCGTCCAGCGCGCCTACGGCGGCTCGAGATGCGGCAACTGCGTCCGTGACCGCATCGTTCGTGCCTTCCTGATCGAGGAGCAGAAGATCGTCAAGAAGGTTCTCAAGGAGCAGAGCCAGTCCGAGAAGAAGAAATAAGCCCGACATGTCTCTTCTTGTGTCAACACGCGCACGTCAAAGCAAACAGCTGGCAGGGAATGGGAAATAAAGGGGTTGGTTCATTGCTTCGGTGTTCATTTAAGGGCAAAAGGAACTGCATGATTGCGGACACGAGACGTCGGCCACAGGCGGATTCGCCAGATGGACTCGGTTCGTCCTGTGCTGCTGCGCGTTAGGGCACTCTTAGGCCTCGATACCTAAATGAAAACGGAAATCGAGCCCTTTCCAAAACAAAACTGTTTCTGGTTCATCATGTGGGGGTTTCCTTTTTTACCCGCCGTGACGACCCTGCGGCATTCTCTAGTCAAGGCGCCAAAAAGTGGTTTCTACTCGAGATCGGAATTATGACAGCGAATTGAACTTTTCTCGCCTCTGCGCCAATTTCTGATTGTCCTTGACTTGAGGCCGTTGGCAGTGTGACTCAATCTTGTTCTTCGTGGCTTCCCCCACCATCGCTCATATGGTCGTGGGGTGGTAGCTCATCCTGGTAATCATGACGTCCAGTACACTCTCGAGGTAGCTCTGCCGAGGGGAAGAAAAAAAGTCCCCAACCTACCTACACCCTATTTCCACCAGTCAACCAAGGAACGCGAAACCACAGCTGCCTCTTCTGAACCGACTTTTTTCTCGATTATTGACCCATTGATTGATTGGCCTGCACCGTCCGAACCTATGCATCCGTCTTCTGGCACTCGCGCGCTTCGCGCACTCGCGATCGCCCAGCGCAGCGTACCTCGATCGCTCGCCCGAGCCCCCAAAGCATCGTCACGACCCTCGCCCGCTCCCACACCGCTTGCATGCCTGCGCAGCCGATTCCACACCGTCTCCCCGAGGTTAAAAAACGACGCGCCGCCGAAGGAGTACGAAGGAGGCACCAATTTCAGCGAGCTGGACGTGCTGGGCAACACCCCGACGCCGTCGACGTCGATCGACGTGTGCATGTCGGACGGGTTCTCGCTGAACAGCGGCGTTAAGATTCTCGACGGCAACGCCGCGCTCCTCGTCGGCGGCGAGGCGTTCGAGTGGCGGCCGTGGGAGGCCAAGGGGTCTCTGAACTTGATCAACGCCAAGGGCCAGTTCGAGGTGCCTCCGGAGGCGTGGGGCGTGCTGGACCTGCTCTGGCCGCGACCCGGTATGTTGTCTTTTTTGCCAGACACTCGCGCATACGTTTGAAGATATATGGAATGGCTAACTGGCCGGCTTCTCCGCAGACCTGCTCATCATCGGCGTCGGCCCCAAGATCGTGCCCCTCGCGCCGGCGACGAGGAAGTACCTCAGCTCGCTCGGGATCCGCGTCGAGATACTGGACACGAGGAACGCGGCCTCGCAGTTCAACCTGCTGGCTACGGAGCGGGGCGTCGACGATGTGGCGGGAGCCCTGATTCCCATCGGATGGGTCGAGGGCAAGGGCGCCGCTTGGTGACGTGCTCGTAATGAGGAGACCTCGTGATCCGGCTCGAGTCATGATGGGCTGAAGACAGATAACCGTTCAGGAACACACGTGGAGGGGCGGGCGAAACCAACTCGACTATGTGACGATGATCTATCTGGCGGATGGGACGGCTTGGATATTGGCCTCACGGCCTCGATCCGCTGCCCACAGAGTACTCGGGTGAGAGGCAGTTTACGACGAGAAGGTACGATGGGGACCCCTCCACCCCGCAGTCATTCACTCGGCCAAAGGCCATTTTGCACTTAGCAAAACTTGTATTAATATTACCAGACGTCTAGCCATCATATGGCCGTGGCCGAGACAATTACGGGCTTGAAATCTCTGTGCCAAAAGACATCAAGCAACAAAGACAACTTAAATGTACATAATATTAAACCGAGTGGTTACATAAACCTCATGTACAACAGAACCCCGTTTTGCACTTCATCCCGGGGCGGCACAATTTTACCTAGCCTTGCAGGTCCACGCCCGGGCGCTGATTGGCATGCCGCTGTCATTGGCCCAAATTCCCAGAGGACAGGAAGCCAATGGCAGGGCCTCGTCGGGCCCAGGTGGAGGAGGGATGACGAACTGTTGGCTGAGAATGGACAATGACATAAATTGGCCCAAAGGCAAAAAGTTTTGGTGCCCCTTCCCTCTCTCCACCGGCCGGCCGTCTACGTGCCGGTGGTGTGCGTGCCCACTGCCCAGGCCGCTGACGGGAAAGGTTGTGAGGCTCGTACCTGGGCAGTGGGCAGGCGTTTCCGTTCTCCTATGTTCCTTCTTGCCCGCCTGCCTAAAACTTGCCTTATCTCCATCGCTGAAGCCTGAGAGAGAGAGAGAGCTCCAGGAGCAGCAGCAGCAACAGCCCATATTTCTCCTTGCCCTGTCTGCCCTAGGAGCGGCCTGTCCCGACCACGTTCTGGCCTGCCTCGTCCCGTCTCGTTCTCTAGCCGATCAGGTCGATCCCGTCCCCTCGGATCTTGACAGGCACAGACAGGCACATCTCTGCCCATCCTTCTTAAAAAGGCACGCGCTTTTTGCCTTCCCACTGCTCTGGGCCTCGAGCCCAGCAGCAGGGACAACGCAACGCAGGTGCGACCACAGAAACCCGCGCAAGAGGGTCATCTATCCGTCCCTATCTACCTGCCTCCATTTTAACTCTTCCTTTACCCTACGGTCCTTACCTGACTGGGACCCTGGTTTCCACGTTGCGACTTCCTTTTGAGTCACATTCCGTGCCACCAGATCTCCCGCCATTTCTCACTCTTACGAGCAACGGCACGTCGCTTTTTGTTTATTTCCCCCCTCTTCCAACCACGTTCAATTGGGAGATTGCCAGTGTACGCACATATCCAAAGGCATTCGGCAACAGAAGGCAGAAGACATCGTTTCTCTTGCAGCGCACCACTTTCAGAGATACCCGCGCTTTGTTTAGCATATCGTCATTATCAGACAGACTACTGCTTGCCGTTTCTTGCCGCGTCCGCTATCCTTTCGGTATAGCAGTCAAGACTCGCCTGGAATCCCGGGCAACATCATTCACACATCCCATACACGTCACATACCCCGCCAATCGACATGGCAGACCAACAACCGCGGGCCCGCGGATGGCTGAACTTGGCCAATCCTCACGACCCAGTGGCCACCGACCCGGAGCTTTTGAAGGAGAACTCAGAAATACGCACTTTCACGGCGGCTGGCCACACGTACTCCGGCATCCGCATCTTTTACAGAAGCCATCCCAAGGCCGACCAGCTGCCCAAGCCGCCCCTGCCGCTGCTCGTCTTCATTCACGGCCTGGGGGGCTCTGTGGCCCAATTTCACACGCTGTTGAAGAGTCTTACTTCCATGTCGTCATGCCTCGCAATCGACCTGCCCGGATGCGGGCGTTCCGAGTTCACCCAGACCGCGTGGGATGCATACACGCCGCAAGCACTGGTCGAGCTATTGGAGGTAATCATCGACGAATACCGCCAGAAAGAGCCTGATCGCAACGTCGTCCTTGTTGGTCACAGTATGGGCACCGCCCTCTGCGCGCAACTGGCAAGCCGAAGCACCCCGCACAAGACGGAGCTGCAGAGGCATATCGTCGGACTGGTTGCCATCTGTCCTATTGGCGAACCCCCATCAAGCATTCAAGTGCTGAAAATGCTATTGTGTCTTCCCGGATGGCTATTCGACCTATATAGAGCGTACGATACATGGGGAGGGCTGCACAGCGCCAGCGTCTCCCGATTTGTCGGTCCCCAAGCAAACGATGAGTCGAGGAGGCTACAACTTCGCTTCAACAAGCAGAGCCGCACGCCTGTGTTTCGTCGGATGGCGTGGGGCTTTTTTATTCCGACTGACAAGAACGGAACTACAACTCACGGCATTCCAGGCAGGCATGTGTGGGCTGGTGTTGATGTGCCCGTTTATCTGGTTGGGGGACAGGATGATCACATAACGAAGCCCGAACAGGTCTCCGTCGTCAAGGACTACCTCTCCGGCGGAATGCCGCCTTCGCCGGATACTGGAGACGACGACACGGAGACCAGTGGAGGTTCTCCCGCCTTTGTCGACACGCCTAAGAGTCCCGAAGGCCTCGTGGCGGAGAGCATCGATGACCTCCGCGACGAGGACTTTCAACGAGTCAAACGACCAAACGAGGACGTTAATGAGGATCCTTCTACGCCACAAGAATCGCCAGCCAACATCCCGCATCAACCTCGACGTCCCACCAAGGTTGTCAAGTCCATTGTTATGCGCTCTCCGGCCAACCACGCTCTGCTGTTCATGCCGTCCACCGCCAGGACCCTTGCTGGTCTCGTTTCCGATTTCCTCACCGAACACGTCACCGGACGCTACTCTCTGGCATGGCAGTTGCAGTACCTCTCGCGCGGGGGTAAGTGGGACGTGAAGAATCTAGCGAAATGGAAGGCCAAAGTCCCTGTATCAGATCCCATCGGCCCCAAGGGGAAACCCGCGATCTTCAGAGCCATGAAGACGCTGCGAGAGGTGGACGACGTGCACTGCCCTGCAGAGTTCGTCAAAAACTGGGGAGGCGTGATCAAGGATGTCATCGACATCAGCCAAGACCAGCCCGTCTACGATCCTAGAACGATGGAGAAGAACAAAGTGCACTACCACAAGTTCCCGACGGTATCGAAGATACCGCCGACCGAGGCTCAGGTCGCCGAGTTCAACTCGATCGTCGACAAGTTGAGAGAAGAACACAGAACGCGGGCCAAGGAAGAAGGCTGGCAAGACGTGGGCGGGTCGAACCAGGTCATCGGAGTGCACTGCCACTATGGCTCCAACCGTACTGGCTACTTCCTCGTCTGCTATCTGGTTGACCGGTGTGGAGTTGATGTGCAGGAGGCGATCGACATATTCGCGAAGGCGAGACCGAACGGTATCCGTCACCAGCACTTCATTGACCGCCTGCATTATCGAAAGTCGGGCTTAGCGGGGAGCTCGGAAGAGGTTTCGAAAAAGGGAGATGCAGAGCAGGACTCGAAGAAGAATGTGGGAGAGTAGGACTCTACGAGGAGAAAGAAGGAGTAGGTCACTCAAGGTGGCTCTATCGGGAACAGAATTCGGCGGCTCGTATCGAAATCAGCCATTGGCCTCGCGGTGGGCGTCGCCTTAGGGACAGGAACATCTCGTCTTTGACAGGGCGTCATCCAAAGCGGTATCATTCAGTAGTAGTGAGTATATCATTCAGCGAATAAAGTAATGAGCGATGTTTGGATTATGATTGAACTGGTTCCGAAATAATTGTCCTCGAGACCTTATGATTTGTTGGTGGATTGAGCGCTTGGGGTTCGAAGGTTCGGGGGAGAAGCGTTGCTCGGAGCCGAGTGAAGCCGTGGGTGAAAGCGCAAGGTTTACTTTGAGACAGGATAGGAACGTGTATCTAGCGCCGAGTCCTGATGATATACTTTGCGAGATTCAGGCACGGGAAAAGAGTACGACCGAGCTTGATTTGGTTGTGCAGTCAGGTTGATCGGCATTCAACAGCGAAGAAACAAAGTACCTGCTGCTTGCTTGGGTTGATGCCGCCAATCGCGCTGGCATTAATTCCCCTTTCCCCGACTTAGAAAGAAACTCGAGTTCCATTGTACAAGGGAGAGTTCACTGTATTGTCCGTCTGGCGGGGTAGTCCGCGTCTAGGTTTCAAGATGACGACCGGAAAATATTTCCCACCTAGAGGTATTATTACTATGGACCACAAAACCTCGAGATTGGGTTTGTAAGGAACATGGGTAGAAAACTCTGCCGTATTGTATGACCACTCACTCGCCTGCAAATTCTTGCTTCAAGAAGAAGAAAATCGTAATCTTGAAAAACACCGGACGGAAGGTGGCCGGATGAAATGACGGGAATTTAAAGGGCTATTTTGTTCTGCACGAATTTTACGCAGAGCGCAGTTGTTGTTGCTGCATCGACACTTACGCACCTGGTTTATCCCTCCGGGCGACCGATGTGACGAAGCAGAGCCTTTCTATTGCGCAAACCGGCGATTCTGGTCACCAACGAGTTTCCCAATCAGCTCCACTTACTGCGAGCGAATCCCCGATGGCACAATTGGCTAGCGCGTCAGACTGTTAATCTGGAGGTTGGTGGTTCGAGCCCACCTCGGGGAGATACAGTGGTTAAATTCCACCTGGGAACAGTCTCTTTTGCTTTTGCGATCTCTTTCTGCCTCTTGGATTTTTGTATGTTACTTACTACCTTACCTACCTCTCTGCATTTGAGTTTCCAACGTTGTGGTTCACGGGCGATCCCGAAATTATTTTCTTTTCTTGCTAATCTGTCGACCAATCAATCACCAGTGCCTGCCACCCAACCCTCCAGTGCTGGGTGCGGGGTCCACTCGGCGCCGTGTCGGCTATAGAAGTTGACGGTAGCTTGTCTCTCGGCCTCTGCTGTACTCTGCTCTCGACGCCGCTCAAGTTAGGAGAAGGCGACATGGAGACGCCTCGAATGGACCAGAACTGAGGCTCAAGAGGGCTGCCATGCCGCCATAGAAAAGCCAAGTCAAGCCGTCTGGATATTTACCCGCCCTCCTCTCCCACCGGAATTGATGCCGATTTGTATAATTAAATACGGCGAGGATTAACCTCTTTGGATAAATCGGGCAGATTCCCATGCTGGCAGTCTGTTGGAGAAGGCCATCGGAGTGAACCTCCGCGAGAAGACGTTGACGCCTGGATCAGCAGTGACAAAGGGAAGGCGAGCCCCATGGCGCAATTTATGATCCGTGGAAAGAGGCGGCACAGCGGGATCGCGTTCTTTGATGAATCAGCGGCCGAGTAAATTCTGGAAGCCACGGGCCCCGTGGGGTGATAGATGGGTGGCTCTTTCGTCTGTACGAGACAATCAAGACCATTCTAGTTAGAGTTTGCCGTCTGATCTATCTAGTTACCTTGCATGGGATGACATCCTCCATGTCGACATCGTGCCGAGCAGCGAGCTCTCCGACTACCCCTCCCCCCATCAGCAATCGCTTTCACGCTGTCGAGAACTCGGAAAATGCTCCCCAAACGGCGAGACAAAAGGCCACTACGGACTCTATATCGGTGCCGAGCCATGTGTTCAAGGCACTCGCTGCGGTTCGCGGGAGCGGTTCGTCCGTCCGTCTTTACCGGCAACGGCCCTGCATCTGGGCCAACATTCAACTACCGCTGCGCCTCCGAGAACGAATCTCGAACGCGTCGATGAGAGGCTGGTTGACGAGCGAGCCAAGCTTCCGGGAACTTGTACGTCCCGGGACTTGTTCTGAGACACACACCAGGGTAAGGCACTTGCTTACTTTCCTTTACTCTGCTCTCCTCTGGGATGTCCACGGCAAGGAGCATGTCCTCCGGTGACAACGTAGCCAACTTCAAGTCGAGCTGGTATATCTTTCCCATGAGAGGAAAATGACCTCTGTGAAGGCAGTTTCCTCGTTGACAACATTTCGCTCCGTCCAACACCGAGAAAGCACGCAAGATGGGGCGTTCCAAATTGACAAGAGATGTGAGACTGACACCTGCGAAGCGACCCGCAATGCTCCCGTACGAGTGTAGAGACATGCAGACTTCCGCAAACGGCATTCCTCTGCAGCGAAGACGCATCAACATTCCGGAAACGTCAAGTTGCCCCTGAGGTGCCCGGTGCACAGCCCGCGTGCTAGTTTCACTCTGGCTGTCGCCTTGGACGAGCCAAAGCTGCCATTGAGGCGCCAGGCAGGGCCCAAAAGCTCCCCCAGACCAGCTATTGCTTTGCCGCAGAATCCTAGTGGTCTCAGCCTCGACGGCGCCCTTGCTGGACGCGAGCGCAGCATGTGGATGGTCCGACTTTGCACGCACCAAGGGTGCAACTAGCTGCCACGGCGCAGACGGCACTTTGGTCGATCTCGTCGAGGGCCTCCGCAAACGCAAGAGCAGCACCAACCTGCCGGAGCATGTACTGCGGAGACCGTCATTGGCCTCGCGTGTCCGGTCCGCCCGACTGCAGCGAACCGGCGCAAGGCACGCAGACTTCCCTATGTGCATCCCACTAGAGCGAAAGCCACACGCCAGCGCCCCGGTCGAGCGCACTCCTTAGTTCCCACCTCCTCTTAGGCTCTAGGCCTAGTGTAGTTTACATTGGTAGGGCAGCGGGAATGACAGCAGTCTAATGCTCGCCTCTTTCAGAGGAGGCGAAAAGACCCCCCGCTAAATTGCGGGCGTCGTCCTTCTTGCCTCCTGCCGAATACCCATCACGAGGTTTAGCAGCATCATGGCCAAGATTACCGTCCGGAGTTTCCCCTGACGCTGGCCTCCTGTCGAACTCATACGGACATACAACCGACGACCCTTTATCGAAGTCGTCGACTACGAACGACGAAGACAGTGCCCGAGCCCGAGAGCACTCGAGAATACCGCGGATATTCAGTGTCTCCTGTCGTTCAACATGGCTACCTCACGACTGCTCCTCCTGATCGCTTGCATCCTGGGCCTGACCACCTCCGTTATCCGCGCCGACATATCGTACGCTGCGATCCCCCCGTGTGCTGTAAGAAGAAGACCCGTTAATGGATCGACCGCGATGGAACGGCTGGCTGATGGACACAGATATCCTGCATCGTGCAGGAGATTGGAGCTGGGCATTCGGAATGCGCCATCACAAACCAGACATGCATGTGTCACGATACGGTACTGGCGACGTACGTGCAGACCTGTGTCATGGCGAACTGCACAGTCAAGGAGATGCTGGGTAAGCGTTGCAACGACTCTTCCTTTGTCGAGGCCGGGGCTCACGTTTCGCTCGCAGTCGCCCAAAACCAGTCGCTGGCAGCCTGCGACGTGCCCATAAGGCAGCATGACACGATTATGGCATGGTTTCGGGCGCTTCTTTTTGGCTTGCCGACCTTCTTCATCGTGGCCCGAGTCGTCAACAAGTACATGAAGCTCTCTCCATGGGGCTGGGACGACACGACCATTGTCATTGCATACGTACGGCCTACCTGGTACGCTCGTCTGATAGAATAGAGAGACTAACACCCAGGTCTACTAGTTGATTTTGGCAGCCTTTCTACCGGCAGGCTACTTGGGTAAGACGAACCATTGTGCCGGTTAACGCGTGCGGTTGCTAACATCTCCCAGCCGAAGCAAGAGGTGCAGGGCGCGACATCTGGACCGTTCCCTTCCAAACAATAACGGACTTTCTCATAGTACGTACGCACGAGACCAAATCTTTCGCAGCATGTTCTGATCGGTCAATAGTTGTTCTTCGTCTTCCAAGCACTGTACATCACTTGTTTGGCCTTCATCAAGGCCTCGATTCTCTTCTTGTATCTTCGAATCTTTCCAGACGAGACGTTCCGCAAAGTGCTTTGGTGCACGCAGATTTTCGGCCTGCTCTTGTGGTTGGCGTTCCTCATCAGCTCGTTCTTCTTCTGTACACCCTTGCACTACTTTTGGGACGGCTGGACGGGAGAGATAAAAGGCAGGTGTATCAACCTCAACGCTGTCGCCATATGCCATGGCGCACTGAACGTCGTGATGGATCTTTGGATGATCATCCTGCCTGCCACTCAGGTGTACAACCTGAGGATGCCGCTGCAACGGAAGCTCGGTGTGATGTTGATGTTCAGCATTGGCGTATTGTGAGTTGAATCGGCCAAAACTTGAGACCCCTTTCTGACCCAACTAGCCTCTTAGCAGTCAGCGCATATCGCATAAATGCCTTGATCGTCTTTTCGACGTCTTTCAACGTCACAGGTTCGTCTCCGCCCAACCTATGGTTCTGCTGCCTTCCGAATCGCATGCTGAACCCCTCATAGCCGATTCATTTGAAAGCTCACTTTGGTCGCACATCGAACTATGCGTCGGCGTCTTCGTGGCATGTCTACCGAGCACGCGCCAAGTTTGGAGGATACTGTTCCCCAAGCTCCTCGAAGTAACACATGTCTCGAAATCCAGCCGGTCTGCAAAGTCGGCGAAGACGAAGGGCTCTAACATCGAATCCCAAGCCTCCAAGACGATTTCCAGCCTCCCAGACAGAGCGCAAATCCTATCCTACGAGGAGGCTTCCATAGCGCACCTCATCGGGGACTTCAATCACATCGACCTCAACGACCTCCCCTCGGAGCCCGACACACCAGCAACGCCAGCGACGCCAATCACACCAAAGACGCCGGTCACGCCGAGAACACCACCAAAAACACCAAAGAACCTGGTCGAGATTGAAGAGGAGCCTCACTCTGGCAGTTCCAGGGACGAATAAGGGGGCTTACGGCGACGGGGAGGATCTTGCAAATATAATCACCATAATACCCTAACGATGCGATGTACATTGGGAATACCCTTCGGTGCGCATGGAGAGACGGTCGGTACGATGAATGCTCGATATACGACACTATAGAACGATACCAGAAGGCCAGCTAACACCGGTCACGCAAGCACGGTTATGAGACCACGCGATCGAGCATGGGAAATGAGCCGCCGGACGTGGTCATGGAATCTAGCACGGGTGAGCAGTACCAAGAGAGCCAGCGCTACGACCCAGGCCAGCGTCGAGGTTGGGCGTGTGCAGTCTACACTGGTGTAGGGGCGTTAACTCCAGGTTCAAGAGAGATGCCAGCATCATCTCAGTCTGGCTATGCACACAGAGCCATGTCGATACAGATGATGGAAGAAGAATGAGGGGAGAAGGCGCAACATCGCACGGTTATGTTACTTAAGCGAGTGAATGTACGAACAAACAATTCATATCACACATCTCTCATAGCCATGGTCTCCTGAAATCAAAGTGAAGCTCGATTGAGGGTGGGCCAGCCCGGAGGCAAATCAGTTCCAGGGAGAGCGTGGAGCGCGAAGATTCTGCGAAAGAAGTGAAAATCACATTCGATGGTCGCGGACGGCCGTGCGCTAGCATATCCCACACGGGCCGAGACCAAGGCCCTGATGCGTCGTTGATGGGGCGGCTTCTGCCGTCTGACAACATTGTACCGTCTACCTAGCGACGGATGTTGCTGTGAGTTGTAGCCCATGACTCGGAAAAGCCATGAATGTGTTTGTGTGAGCGACGATCTGCGGATGTGGAAGTCTTGAGGCGCGTCTCGTAAGTGTACTCATGGGATGATCTTGCCCGCTGTCCACCGAGTCGCCGTGGGACTTTATCGGCGAGCGAGAGGGTGGAGGAAATGGTGCTTGCTCTTCTTCATCATGCCCTCCAGGACGGTCTCGGCAAGGCCCGAGGTCCAGAGCTCCATGATCTTGCCCGCTCACGGAGTCCTACTCTGAGACGGGAGGTCTGGTGCGCTTTTTTGAGGGTACCCGCCCGGACCGACGTCGGGCTGTAGTGGGGTTGCACACCCGCAAAGAGCGGGGGATCTACGGGGTGACACCTCGGGAGAGCGGGGTTCAACCGGCCCCTCACTCCCTGGCACCGGGCCGTGTGCGAGTCGGCGCGGCGGATCATCGGTCGGCGGAGGTCAGTTGGAGCATCATATCACATCTGAGTCGGACAAGAATATCATTAAACTTCCGCCTCATCTAGTCAATTGTCTTGTTGAATCAAGAACACGACTTTGAGTAGGCGTTGTTGGATCTAATCAATTAGAGCTGAAAGTCGACGAGTAGGCACATCCCGCCGCCGCACGCTCGGATTGAAGCCCGAATCAGCCTCAAACCCACAAGCGCCAGAAATCCTCCAAAAAAGCCAGAAACCTCGCTGCCTAACCCCGGACCGTGCGGAAGCTCCCAACCCACCAAGCGATCAACACAGCCCGGCTACCTCACCTTCTCGCTCGGCTTCCATCCTCCGCCAAGACCGGGAGTCCGAGCCAACTGACTGCCTCATTCGGCGTCTTTTTTTTTCCTTCGCCCTGCGCCCTGTTTTGCTGGGACTGGGGCCCACAAACCCCAACCGGGGGGCGGGCTGACGCCGCTCGGCGGACTTGGTATTGATTCTCCAGACCTGCCTTCTCAGCAGTCTGTGTGGAGGGGGATGAGCTTGGCAGCATGTCCCCTCGCCCCCATTTATAGATTTCCCCCGGGGATAACTCAGCAAGGTGCGCGTCATCAGACTTGGCAGCAGAACCGAGGCATCTCGTCCCGGCGCGGCGGCAAGCAAACAAACAAAGACAAACACACAGATTCTGCAGCCCTAGATCTCCGTTTTCTGTAACCAACATGCAAACAAGACACAAGACAGGGGAGTAAGAAGCAAGATAGATTAAAATGTAAGGGGTAATACAGCAACATGAAGAAAACCTCCAATGGCTGCGTGGCTTGCCAAGAAAGATGTTGTCTCGGGGGCCTGGGGCTTGCCCAGCATTCGACGTTCATGTAGGTGGCCGAGGAGGAGGAGGGGGAATGGTGTTCCTGAGACATTTGGCGGGATCGCCAAGATAAGAGTAAGAACGTTTTTGCACCACGTGGGATTAACGATGGTGCATTCGTTGAAGACAATGAGGAGAAAGGAGAAATGGAAAAAGATGGAATGTCTCGTGATACTCAGATCCTCGATACGGAACGTGGGGTTTGGTTGAGCTCACCAAGCCTGGGAATAACCACCGTTGCTTTGAGAATCCCTGCTCAGTCGGGGGACGGATTCACATCCATACCCCCAGGGCTCGCCAGGCCAACTCAGGATCCACATGATGATCGGAAAGATAGTGAACAGAACGCGTCTTCTTCAAGATTTCATTAGACATTTGGTATCTCCAAGAAAGAAACTACAATGTACAAGCCATGATATGTCCCATCGTCACCCGCCGTGTATATTTACACCCCCAGAAAAGACAAGAAACAAACAAGAGAAACCAAATCAAGTCAGTTGAAATCAAAACTCCTTTTCCAACACACCATATTTCATCCCAAGCCCCTTAAGCCTTGTACCAGTTGGCAGCGTTGCCCTCGCCGAGGCACTCCGCGACGGTGACGGCCCTGTACCCCCTGGCCTGCAGCGTGTCGATCATCTTCCCGGTCAGCGAGACGACGGTCTGCTCGTGGACGTCGTGCGACAGCACGATGTAGCTCTTCGTGGCGACGTCCGCGCTGAGCTCCGTGTCGAACTTGGTCGCCGAGATGGACGTCGTGTCGGGCGTGTCGTTGAGGTAGTCCTTGGTGTCGAGGTTGGTGCCGACGACGACGTACCCCAAGCCCTTCATGTCGGCCAGGCAGTCCGGGCCGCAGTTGAGGAAGGGCGGGCGCATGTACTTGGGCGCGAAGCCCGCGATGCCGCGGATCGTCGTCTCGAGGTCCGTCATCTGCGCCACGCGGTCCGCCGACGACAAGGAATCGAGGTCCGGGTGGGTGTTAGTGTGGGACCCGACGAGGTGGCCCGAGGCCTTCATGCGGTTGATGAGCGCCGGGCCGTCGCCCTCCGCGATGTTGCCCCAGTTCTTGCCGTTGACGAAGAAGGTCGCCTTGACGCCCTTGGTGTCGAGAATGTCGAGGAGCTGCTTGGTGTAGCTGAAGGGGCCGTCGTCGTAGGTGAGGGCGACCAAGCCGGGCTGGGTGCACGAGCTGAGGGAGACGCCGACTTCAGGGGACGCGCGGCGGGCGAGAGGGCTGGTTGACGAAGTGTTAGTTCGACAGTCTGTGCCACAGACTCTCTTGAGCCAAGAAGCAACAAGCAACGTACCTGGCGTTGGCGATAGAAGCCGCAGCGGCGCCAAGAAGGGTGGCCTTGGAGAAATGCATGTTTGCTCGAGGGACGACTTTGCTGAAGACTCTTGGGAAACGACAGGGGGGTGCGAGAAGAAGGGCCGGGGCGAGACTCTCGGACGATGAGATGGGTATTAAGGCTGGGCTTGGCTTGTGAGATGGGAAGGCGGGATGAGGATGATGCGAGAGAGGAGAGGTTGGGAAACGTGGAGGGCAAGACGGACGTCTTATACAAGCGAAAGATGGGACGCAACTTGCGACAGAAAATACCACGGCCGCGGGTACCTTGCGACAGAACAGCCCGAGTTGACTGACGATGGACCCCCCCTCTCTCACCCCCGGAGCCAAGACTTCATGGCGTGGGTCGGCCGGCCCCCATCCAAGAATAGAGTACAAGAGTCTAGTCGGAGAAGCATCCGCTGGGACGCACAGCCTGCCGGCGGAGGGGCGGATGAGTTCGCCCGCCTAATCGTGGAGACAGAAGAGAAAAAACAGCCTTGGGGGAGGAAACGGGACGATGACGGCCTCTTCCCAGTCTGCAATCTGTCCGTGTTCGCCCCCTCTCGCCCCGAGCCCGAGCACTCGCTCGAGGGACTGACGGTTCAGCCCTGGGGGGCGCCATGCTGTCTTGGCGGGCTATGAGGAATAGAACCCGATGAGGCTCCGATACGAGCCGGGAACATGGGCAAGGGTCGATTTGGGCGAGGGGAGAAAGGGCGGTGGCAGATTGGGTTGTTCTGCTGTACTATGTACGTTTTGACGTCAAGTATGGCTTAGAGCGGTTGTAAGCTGACCGGATCTCGTCGAATGGGCCCTGTTACGCGGGGATCATTAATGATAGGCAGAAGCGTTATGCAGGAGCTGGAGCAGAGAGAAGAAGGAGCATGAGCATGAGCGGAAAGCAAGAGAGCTGCGCTGCGTTGTGCTGTGCTGCGCTCTGCGCTCGGCTGCGGGTATCGGGGCAAGGAGCACGTCGGCGGAAGAGGAACGAAAGGTGTGGGGATGAACATGCGCTCGAGCGATCTCCTCAGGGCGAAGGTGTCTGTCATTCTGTCATCGCCGACAAGGGTTGCCTGTTAGGAGGAAGAGGCCGTCGGAGACCGTCGAAAGAAGAAAAAGATTTGAAGATGGCTGGGATGGTGCGAACAGCACTAGCAAGCGAAGCGGCGCGCGCGTGGTGCAATGGAGTTCGAAAGAAGTCGACCGCCACGACGGTCATCACACCTCCACGAGTCCACGCACATCTCAACGCCCAGGGGACCCCCGGGATCAGCGAAACCTTGACGGGATGGAGTCAGCCACAGTTCGCCGTTGGTCGTTGCATGTCTCGGGAATGGACGTTGGTGGTGCGTGGCTCATGACCGTTGCGGGAACGGGACAAAAGGCCTCCCTTCGTTGTTGGTGGTCTGCCTTGTCTTGGAAAGACGCGACTCGAAAGAACAGTGCGATTAACACAAACCTCGATCAACACTCTTCGACGAGAGACTCAACCTCCATGGCTCCGACGCCGTTCCCAAGTTGAGTGGCCTCGTGGAAGGGGGGGCTCATCCTGCGTCGGAAACATGACCTCGTCGCAGAATAATAATAAAAGGCTTGTGCTGAGAGGAACCAGACCATGAACATGCTCCCCGTTCCAAAACTACTGCAGAAGTGGGCAGTTGCAGGTACCTTTTTTTCGCAGCAGCAGCAACAACACGGACGTTGCAGCGAGGCGCAGATAGATTTCGCTGCTTGCTGAGGTGATCCGGCAATAGTCCAAAGGAATTGCCGAACGGACGGGGGCTTTGGCAGGGCCGCCACGCAGAGGCTCTTCCACGCTTAATTCGTCTCCCCCAATCTCCCCCCAAACCCCCGATTTGCCCGACTTTGACGGATGCCTCGCAGGGGCGGCGGCGTGGCAGATTATGGACAGCGGGATGCGGATGCCTGGCAGCAACCCACTCCGCGGGCAATGATAGATCGTCCCGCTGGTTATCTGGACCACATCTAAGCAAGGCCTCGCTTACTAGCAGGGCCCGAGGGAAGTGGTGTAGTAGAGTTAAGGGTTAAGGCTGTGTGGGTGGCATCCTGGCGTTAGCGCCAACAACGTGCCCGCGATTAAGTCCGGTGAGAGAACGAAGGAGAGCGAGAGGGCTTCGCGCTAGTTGTCATGCGTGGGCAGACAGCCAGGCACCGGGTCAGTACGGTGTGGTAAGACGGCCGCAGCTGAGCGAGAGAGAGTCGCCCCGGGACGGTCAGAGGTCCGACGTGCAAATCCAATCGTCGGCGAGGGATGCCCACTATGTAATGCATCGGGACGTGTGCCAAGGCCCGACCGCTGAAGTCGACTGGTTCTCTCTAGAGGCCCCCGAATGGTGATCGTCAACGAGTCCTTCTCTTTCCCCTCTAGAACCCTGGACAAAGACTCGGCCGGGCGTAGGAAATACGAGATGATGGTGTCGTGTTGTGTAACTGAATGACTGCTCGAACTGCTCTTAGTCCATCGCCCTGTATCATCATCGGACCGTCTGTAGTGTATGGTACATGGCATGTATGCATCGAGCGGTCGAGGTTCTTCCTCTTTCAGAGCTGTCATGGTGTGACGAAAAGCTTGGCCTGTCGTGTCATCAGCTTGCCCAGGACGCGATGGCAGCGGCCCTCTGGCGAGTCAGACCCTGTCTCCCGTCCAAGCCCAGGCCCAGGACCTCCATCTTCAGCCCCGAGTCCAGGGTCGGGTCTCTCGGAGGGCATGGTGGACTTGGCAGAAGAAGCCGACTCGAACGGCCGGCGGATCGACACCCATGGAGTTGTTCGGTCTTTCTTGGGACCAGTTGATGAGCGCTGAAAGGCCTTGCGCCTCAACGGGTCCGATAGTCTCCTTCTCACGTCTTGCGGAATTGCTTCTTCTGGTGCTGACGGTCGGGTGAGAATGACCCCTGCTTCGCATATTCGCGCTCACTGCAGAAAGAACGCAGAGGTGCCTCCAGATCACCGCGCGGACAGGCGCCGCCTACTGATGCAGCTTCGATGCAAGACCGGAGCAAAGTTGCAAGACTCTTGGTCAGTTTCTCGCAGCGAAAGAGTGAGGAGGGAGGTCGGGAGGCTGAAACAAGCATAGCGCTACGCCACCATCACGGGCGGCGCGAACAAAGGACGAACTCGCGCGCAAGGTCGTCCGTACACATCTTGTATGGTTATTGCCGCTCGGTGTGCTGTGCTTCTCCATGTGTTGTGTGGTTGTGTCGTTTGAAATTCCGACCTCTAGAGGTGCTGGATATCGGCCACTTGACATATCGTTTCCTCTCTCTCTTCCGGCAAAATAGAACCACGATGCTGGGTCCTCGACCGTGACTCTGCTAGTCCTCCCCGGGTCCCGATCCTCTGGGCTTCTTCCATCTTTGGGACCAGCCAAGACAGACGAAGGCCACACTAATAGACAGCTCGTTCCTCCAGGGCCAGGGTGCCCTGGTGCCCTACCCCGAACATGCAACCTGACGGAACCCCGCATCGGCATCGTATGCGAGTATGAGCTGGTGCTGGGCGCTGGACGCTGGGCGCTGGGCGCCGGTGCAACTCCGACATGCGCTGGCTTTCCATTTCCTGTTTTGCGATGCATCCAGAAGCAGCAGAGGGGGAGGACGTGCTGACCCGGCGCGGCATCTCATCTACACTTCTCTCCGAGTTCAGAGCGAAACGGCCAACTACCGGCGCAAAGCTTGATGATCAACAGCTGTGATGGACGTGACATTTACGCAGTTACGCAGTTGAGGCAGAAAGACTGGAACGTTGTGCAGCAAAATCAGCCGACGGTCATCGTCAGCTTGCAGCCCGTTCCGTGGGGAGGCCCTCTTTCGAGACCACACCGAAGAAAGAAAAAAAAAAAGAAATGATGACTGAGACTGCGATGATACTCTGGGGATGCCGGGATCTATTGTTTCATGAGACATAGTGACAAGATTTTTTCGGTTTGACGTCAGCCCCGTGGCAGGCAGACGAACGATGCATCAATGCCACGTCAGGTCAGGTCAGGTCGTTCGGTCATTGAAACAGGTCTGCTCTGGCGGCCAACTTGCGAAATGTTCTCATGGCCCTCACCCGACATTCACTGATCATGTCCTCATGATGATCTGGCGGAGTTGCACTCGGCTCCGCGGGGTGCTGCTCACGCCCGAGATCGACGGCCGGGGTCGCTGCAAAGTGACGGACGCTGGCAGAGATGGAGACGGCGTCGAGATGATCACAATTCCCCCCTCCTTCCGGACCGCTACTAGTCGCTCAAGACTCCCGGCTCAATAACGGCACAAGCCCGCCGAGAATTCCGTGGCTGCCGCTCATTGCGTGGCCGTCGTTCTTTCGACCGAATGCCCCGAACATCGCCAAGAGCGTGCATCTGAATCAAAAGGCGATGAGGTTTCAAGATCCGCATCGCATAGTTTTGCCAAGAGACGTCCTCGTTTAGAAGTGACAGCCCAACGTCCCCTTTTCTTGTCTCGCTGTTATTTCTCCTCAGCACGAGTCAGCAAGCGTTGATGTTTCTGTCTTATTATTCTCTCGGCTCGGTGCCGACTGCGACTCTGCTGTCGTGATGACCCGTCGATGCGACGTTTCCAAACGCGTCGGCAAAAGTCTCGAGGCGACAACGAGCCGCGACGACGGAAACACCAAGAGAAGGCTTTGCACCCGGAATAAATGATCTCCCTCTGATCCATGGGCACTCCGCTGGCACACCCTGTCCTCGTGAGCGGGTAGCTGCATTGCTTCCGAGTCTTGTTGGTTACTGCTGCAAGCACTGGCTTCTCGAAAAGCCCGCAGAGACCTCGGGAAGCTCAAGGGCTGCTCTTGCGTAGAGTTAGTCGCATAGAGCTAACGCGGCCTAAATGAACTCCGTGTCTAGATGCACTCTCTCTTCTCTAGTCAGTGGTACTGGCAGCGTTCTATATTGCAGAGGCTGGGAAAGCGCAAGGACACAGGCGCACCCGGCAGATGCATCTCGCGAACGGTGACCGGCGTCCCGGCGGAACGTGCTTCGCGCGGTCGAGCACTGGTCCACCTTGATCGGCACCGGCGCGGACGTCCGGCTCGGCCCAAAGAGGCACCGTCCGCTTTCCATGGCGCTAGGTTTGCGTGAACCCAAAATCTGAGGGCGGCGCCTCTCGGCGGAAGGAGGGATATGCTTAATTCTGCGTCAGTCGCTCATACTGCCGCGGGACAAAAGTTCGACAGCGTCCGTTTCTTCGGGCGATCTAGCTGATGGCGTTTCCCCGGCTTCTCTGTCCCATCAATCGTGCGTGCAACCGAGCTTGCGTAGCTCTGTCGTCTGTCATCTCTGCGAAATCCTCCGACGTCGTTGTTCGGGATCGTGGGACGCCATGGCCGTGGTGGTGGTTCCGCTTGCCGGCCAGAAGTACCTCAGCTGTCCCCTCGCAGCTCTCGTTGCCGATGCCGTCGGCTCGCGACGTGTTTGCTGGTCGGATGTGGCATCAGGTGACGACGATGGCGCGAACCACCTGATGTCTTGGAAGCCAGCGAGTAAGTCGAGAAGGCCAAGTCGGCTTGTCACAACTCACGTCGGCCGTGATCTTGCCCTGGTTCACGAGCTGACTTGTCATCGTAGATTCAGCCTCTTGGCGATCGTGCACGAGGCCGTGGCCATGGCCCTTTGCCGTAGTTGTTGAACGCTGTGCCACATCCGTTGGCTCCGATCAGGCACAACTTCCTTGGTAGGGCCAGAAAGCTGTGACCGGTGAGAACCAATATTCGACGTCTCGTCGCAATGCCAATGATCTCGAGGTTGCCAGGCCCTTGTTGTTCTCTCCAGAGTCAGCCCGAGGAAGCCAGTCCATGCTCCTCTTTTCCTCGGTTCACTTTCTGCATGCTCTTTCATCTTTGCCTGGCCCGCGGTCGGTCACTCCCTTGTCGAGAACCTCTTCACCCTGGCTCGCATGTCTTGTCCGTTCTGAATCTCTGCTGCGGGCCAATCGGGCCTTGCATCCCCAGGATTCATGCAGAATGCGCGTCTTCGATCTTTCGCATCGAGTTGGTTGGTCGAAACAAGGCTTCAACGTGCTTCAGCCCCTCTGAGCAGAAGCTCCGGACAACCGTGGGCATGTTTGCCTCATACTGGGCGTTCTCTCCCCTGTCCGCGGCGGCCTCTTAAGAGCATACGCCGGTGCGTTGAGACGCAGCCAATATTTCTCGGCGCATCGAAATATTGGACAGAACTTCTGCCAATGGCGATATCCCATGGCCGGCGCGGGGGATCCTCTTGGCCTCTCGAAATCGCCGAGGCCCGAAGTCCTGCGGCCCGGTCCTGGATGGCACCCCAATATGCGGCTCATGCACGTGGGGTAAATGCCCACCAATGTCGTCGCCATCACCCAAGTTGCGTGCTTCTCGATGATCATCTATCTGCCACGCGTGGTTAGTATTTTACCGGCAGGTTGTGGTGGTAGATTTTCAGGGGCATGGGCAAACCTAGCGGGCTGTTGGCCCTCCCTTCCGAATCATCCCCCTTACTTACACCGGTGTTCGGTCGCCGGTGCTTACCACATGCCGGGCCCTTGAGTGCATTCCATCCGGGTGAAGTTTCTATGCACAGCGGCCCCCTCGTGCATCGAGGCGGCAGCGGCCCCTTGCTCCCTCTTGGCGATGGGTAAAATCCCCAAGGCCACCAAGCTCGCCATCACCGATCGTCATCGATTCAGAAGACGCGGGAACGGGTTGCAGCTGTATGTCTCGCGAATGCCTTTCTTTCGTTGGTGGAGAGGCTACACCGGCGGTAGTTCAGGAGTGCCCGTCTTCCGCGATGCCTCGAAGGAAGGGCCGCATGTCCGCAGCTCAGGGTGATTCATTATGCTCGAGTGAGTTGAGGTTTCCTCGCGGCGCCCTCATTTTCGGTAGCTGAGATGTCTCGTAGTCGAAGTTCCCGATGTCGTTTGCTTGAGAGGCGCAGGGAGCTCCAGGTCATGGGCGTCCTTCCCATTCAAGGGGTGTTTGCTCCCTTTGTTGCCTTCCCCCTTTCTCAGGTTCCCTCCTCGAGGATTTATAATCCTGCGGCCATCGTGCCTCCGACTTGCAGGACTCTGGGAAGAAATCTTGGGTGTCATCGTCCAAGAAAAACCTGCATCGGTTATTTCAGTAGTCGCTCCTTCCCTCAACACCCCCCAATCGGCACTCACCTCAACGTCTGCCAAGGAAACAGGAAAATCTCGAGAGCTGCAGGAGAGCTTTCCTATAAGACTTCGCTTCGACCCAACGAGGAAATGGAGCCGGGGAGAAGAATGTCTCCCTCGAGAAACGCGGCTGGTCCGGAAGCAGCTTGTCGAGAAGAGCAGCTTGGTTGTTGTTCGCGGCAGGAACCCAGCGGGACCCAGTCCAATTGCAAGTCCACATCGGCCAGTCGGTCACTGATTCAGCAGGGTTTACGAGGCCGCCCAGCCCGAATCAGCTCAGCTCAGCGCTCCACAGCAGGCGTGGCCGCCCACAGCTCCCCAATAGCGATCCGGCTGGGCGCCACGCAGCGGAAGGGACGGCAGGCTCAGCCCCTAAGCATCCACGTCAGCGCCACCCCACAGCGGCCGGGGAAGGGGGGCCCTACAAGAATGACGGCAGCACCCGCAGGAGGGGCAGGAGCGGCGGCAGTAGCAGCAGTAGACCTGGAAGCTCAAGCAAAACCAGAAACAGCAGGAGCAACAGCAGCAACAGCAACAGCAACAGCAACAGCAACAGCAACAGCAACAGCAACAGCAGGAGCACCCCTCCCCCGCACCTCCTCCACCACCACCTTCCCCTCGAAACCACAAGCACCTGGACATCGCCTCGCAGCCTCCATCACAACTAGCATCCTCGCCGTCCTCGTCATCGCCGCCTGCATCCTGCCCACCATGGCGCACCCGGGGAACCAACCGCTGGAGATCCAGAGCACCGTGGTCAACGCCGTCTACTACCCCAACTGGCACGTCTACAAGGGCAAGGGCCCGGCCTCGATGCCGCTGGGCCAGATCTCCCACATCCTCTACTCCTTCATGGGCGTCAACACGGACGGTTCGCTGAAGCACCTCGACGAGCACGCCGACCGCTCCGCCCCCGTCGACGGCGTCGAGGGCGGCCTCGCCGCGCTGAACCAGGTCAAGTGCCGGCGCACCCACATCCGCACCCTCATTTCCGTCGGAGGCGGGTCCAACAGCACAGAGTTTGCGGCGCTGGCTGCGAGCCCGCAGGCCCGGGGCAGGTTCGCCCACGAAATCAGAAACTTTGTCGACCAGAACAACTTCAACGGCGTGGACATTGACTGGGAGTTCCCGCAGGACGAGAAGCAGGGCAACGACTACGCGCTGCTCCTCGAGGAGGTCCGCCGGGCGCTGCCGGCGCCGTACTTCCTCCTCACGACGGCACTCCCGCCCGGGGAGTGGGTGCTGCGCAACATCGACGCCGCCCGCGTGGCGAGGACGCTGGACTACATGAACCTCATGTGCTACGACCTGACGGGCTCCTGGTCCGAGGTCTCGGGCAACCACGCCCAGCTGCGGGCGTCGAGCAACGCGCCGCCGAGCCTCCGGACGGGATGCGCCGACGGGGTGGATTACCTCATCGGGAGGGGGTTCCCGTCGCAGAAGATCGTCATGGGAATCCCCGTGTACGCGCGCACGTTTCCCGAGGCGAGGGGCCCGGGGGGTCCGACGAACGGGTCGGGGGAGATTGACTACTCGGAGCTGCCGCAGGAGTACGTGGACCACGCGAGGATTGACGACAGCGCCGCGGCGGCGTCGTTTGTCGACGACAAGAACGGGTTCACGACGTTTGACGCGCCAAGGTCAGTCGGGCAGAAGGGACACTTCGCGAAGCACAAGGGCCTTGGTGGTTTGTTCTACTGGACCGGGTCGGCGGATCGCGAGGGCAAGGACAGTTTGGTCATCACGGGGTTCAACGCGCTGCACGGGTTCATGGGGTGGTGAGGTGGATACGAAAAAAACTAAAAAACTTGAGAGATGAAATTTGGGAGGCAAAGGTTGAGAGTGAACCGGAATACGGTTTCCTGTATATACCACCGCAGTTGACCCTGGGATATCCGACCTGTATCAGGATATCAGGAAGAGTACTAGGGCAGGGGGTGGGTAGTGCTGATTGGAATGTCACTGAGACGACGGGCTGGCTTGGTTCGTCCGACTTCATCTGAAAAGGTTCCCATTGAAGCGGTCAGCTGCCAGCTGAAGCCGCGCTAACGGGCAAATGAGATACCCTTCAGGAGGCACAAGACGGCCGAGGTTCCACGAGCGCGTGTCTAACGAATCGCGTGCTTGGCATTTTGAGCTCGATAGATCATCAGGAACATTAGCTAAATCCTCGTAGCTTCCTGTCATATACCTGTCTTGCACGTTAATTACACTAGCAGTAATTAGTAATTAACTCTATTATGTGCACCTTGAATTCGATCGCCCGAAGCTCCGGTAAGCGCCCCGCCAGCCGGCACCCGCCGCGGATCCACATGGCCCGGCAGCGCTCCCACCCAATCACTTTCTGACAGGCCCACTAAATCCCCTGTCTCCGTCTCATCTTCCCCCCCGCGCCGTCTCGTCAGGAACTGCCGCTTTGGAACGCGAGCCGTTTCACGCGCCGGGCCATCCCAACCAACAGACCCTTTTCCTGTATTCAATCACCACCTGCCAATCGATCCCAGCTTGACCGAAAGTTCGGATGGCGGCAGCGTCTGCGGCAGGGGGTCAGGTCCTACTGACCAGACGGCAGGCCTGGGCCCCCTTTCGTTTGGTGATTTTCGCCCGTGGCCCAGGCCGCCAAACGAAACCGCGATGCAGGTAGGAAGATCGTGAAACCGCATTCAAACCGATGTTGGTTGGCGCTTTGATGAAAATAGGAACGCACGCCAAGTTAGAGAGCCCCGGATGGCAGATGAAAGGGGGCAAAGATGGCGTTTCTCTTCGGATGGCGCTTGGATGGCTGCTACGTGACAGGTTGATGGACGGCGGATGGCGGACGGCGGATGGGAGGCGGCCACGCCACGGCCGTTAGGTATAAGGTCTCTGCGTGGTCTCTTGTCTTTTTGGAACTCGCTTCCCAAGATATCGCTTCACTCTGTGATGTCTTCGTGGTTCTCTCTTTCCTTTCCCAAACCCCTTTCGCTTCTTGCAGCCCGGTCCTGCTGCGCAGGCTTCTCATTCGTTCTACACACTCCTTCAAACCTTTTTCTTTCTTTTCTTCTGACTCGAATATTTCATCATGATCTCCAAAGTCTCCATCGCCCTAGCCTACGCGGCCGCCCTCGCCTCGGCGACCCCCGTCCTCCATCGCCGCGTCGTGACGGAGCTCAACGAGGAGGCCTTCAAGGAGGCCCAGCAGCGCGACGCCACCGCCACGCGGGCCTTCTCGGACGTGCAGATCAGGACGGCCGACGGGCGGTGCCTGTTCGTGGACGAGCTCTCGGGGGACTTCCGGGCCAACCTGACGCCGATCCAGGTCGCGCAGTGCGGCACCAAAGCGGGCGAGGGGTGGGACGTTATATCCGCCGGGGAGCACAACGACCAGCCTGGGTCGATGCTCGTCGTGAGTACCCTGGTAAGTCGGAAGATCCTGTGACTGAAGAAAGAAGAAGTTGTTCTGATAAAGTGAATACAGACGCAAGCCTGCTTCAACTTCGACCCCCGCCGACAGGCCGGGAACCAGGTCCTGCTCTTCTCCTGCGGCGGGCGGGCCGACGGCGAGGGCAAGGTGTCCGACTCGCAGCTCTTCGCGTTCGGCGGCGGCGCCGGTCCGTCGACTTTCCAGCCCGAGAACGCGAAGGGCAAGTGCCTCGCCGTCAAGGGCGCGGCGCTGGACATCGCGGACTGCAGCGCCGGCGACGCGAGCCAGTCGTTCACCTTTGGCGGCAGCTCCGGGGGCAACGGAAACGCGAACCCGGGGACGGGGGCGGAGGACGGCGCGCAGCAGCCCGCAGCCCCTTCCACGGCGGCGCCCGCCGCGACGCAGGCACCCGAAGAGGACGGCGGATGCAGCAGCGGCGAGGACACCGTGACCATGACCTTCACGGCCACGGTGAACCCAGGTAACAACGCCCAGGCGCCCTCCGCGACGGCGAAGCCCGAGACTACTGGGCCGGCTGCGGCTGCTCCCACCGCGCCAGCTGCCGGAAACGGCGGCGCTGCCGGAGGTAACGGCAACGGCAACGGCAAAGGCAACGGCAACGGCAACATCCCCGCCGCGAACCCCACGACCCCCGTCCCCGTCTCCCGCGCCGGCGGCACGCTCAACCCGACGGCCGCCGCCGAGGCCAACGCCTTCGACGCGACAGCGACCCGCGAATTCACCAAGGCCGCGATCCGCGCGCCCAACGGGCAGTGTCTCTCCATCGACCCCACGGCGGGCGACTTCCGCCAGAATTTAATTCCTGTCGCCCTCGCCGCGTGCGACGCCAACAGCCCCAACCAGCAGTTCGACGTCATAACGAAAGGAAAGCACAACGACGGCAAGGACGGGGCCGCGCTGGTCGTTAGTAGCCTGACGAACGGGTGCGTCAGCACCGACGGGCGGAGGGCGGACGGGGATACTGTCACGTTGTTCTCCTGCGGGGGACGGGCTGCGGGCGAGGGCGGGACGAATACGGGACAGCTTGTGAAGATTACCGGGAGCAGTTTTGTGTGGACGCCGGTTAATGATGCGAAGACTTGCGTTGTTCCGGGCACGCAGGGGAGGTTGGTTACTGCGGCGTGTAAGGGGGATGGGAGCGAGAGCTTTACGATCGAGAGCCTTGGGGTATGATGATTGTCATTCCATTCTCATTCATCTTGGAGTTGGAATTCTATTTTTGGCTGGCGAGGACTTGCTTGCACTCATCATGGACTATCACGGACGGTCGGGGTAGATAGGTAGACAGGGAGCATCAAACTAGATGACCAGAAGCAATGAGAAACGACTCCCACTTACACAACCCAGCGCTTTGGTCCAGAACTCTTGTCGCCAACCCCATCGGCACGCGAGTTCCGAGAAACATCCTCTAGGCAAAAGCTTGAAGTTCTTTCCCCAGACTGATCAGCATGTCTAGTTTGTAGTCATTGGCCGCGTGGTTTGGTGTCACCCACCGATGAGGAGAAGCTTAGAGACCGGCTATACGGCAACAAGCGAAGTGCTTAATTTGAGAGGGTCCCAGACGCCGTCCAATGGATGTGGCGGTGGGTTTTCGACTTCAACGGCTTAGGTGGCGGAAGGCACCGAAGTTTGTTTAGAAGAAATTGAATATTATTTTCTCGAGCAGAAACAGGCACGAATACGAGGTGTCGCATACACCAACAGAACCTTTCTTGTGTTACTTTCCCGAACTCAATGTCTCTTGGGCTATTAATCGATGGGGCAGGGGTGTTCTTCGGGAAGATGAACAGTGGAGTTGCGGCCAAGCGACGTCATTCAGGGGCGCACCCGGGGGGCTTTCCGTGGTCTTGAAAATAAACCGGCAGGACCCAAGTGGAACGTTCCTTGCTCCCGAGGATCTTCCCTTCTTTCCAACTCCTTGCGACGAACATAATCGCGTCATCCAACATCACCACCACCACCACCACCACCACCACCATCACCACCACCACCACCACCATCACCACCACCACCACCACCACCATCACCACCACGGACGACAACAGGGACGCGGAAGAGGACGAGAACAGACGGCGACGATAGCGACGAAAACGGTCGCAATCCGAACGACCCAATTGCAATGCACAGACGGTGGACCAGCTCAGCTCAGCAATAACTCGAGACGAGCTAGACTACGCTTCAGCAGGCCGTCTCTCGGGTTCCCAGATGCGGCTGAGGAGCGCGTCCCTTGTCCTTTGACTTGGTAGTGCTTATTCGACGCCACGACGAGCCCGAAACTGTGGCCGTCCTCTCAGCTGAACCGTTCGTGTGGAGCGCCGTTCCTGCGGCCAAGCGTCGAATGCTTCGTCTGTCGATATTCTAGATGGTTTAATACCCGGTCCTTCGCCTTCTTCTCCCTTTCCTCCACTTCTGGCTCGATCGCCGTCCGTCGCCGCCGTCGCCCAGCATGTCGACCGACGACACCGACTCCCTCGGGGCCCCGGTGTCCAAGACCCTGACCGACCCCGACCGTCGCACCCAGTTCCCCTCTCTCCAGGTCGATACCATCGACTACGCGACCAAGAACGTGTCGACCATGTCGCCGACGCAACGCGTGCGCATCGCCGCCCCGAACGACGCCCCCGGCGCGCCCCTGACACGCACCGACACCGCCGACACGGCCATCTCGCCGCTGCGCCGCCGCGCAAACACCTTCAAGCCCGTCGAGGACTTTGACGACTTCGAGCTCTCGCGTCCGGGATGGCAGCCCGGCTCCGAGCCGGGCTTCGACCCCAACAAGTCCGACGGCGGCCACGCCTCCATGCCCGCCCTGTCCGCCGACTGCGACATCTCCGTCATTGACTTTAGCCAGGGCAACATGGTCAAGCACAAGTTCGGCAACGAGGGCTTCATCGACTTCGTCAAGCGGCCCCAGGAGAGCTGGGTCAAGTGCCGCTGGATCAACATCAACGGCCTCAGCTGGGACGTCATCTCCGCCTGCGGCCAGTACAAGGGCCTGCACAAGCTCGCCATCGAGGACATCATGAACACGCGCAACCGGACCAAGACGGACTGGTACTCGAACCACGCCTTCATCGTCCTCACCCTGCAGAAGCTCGTGCTGCTCGTCAAGGAGGACAGCAGTAGCAGCAGCAGCAGCGACGACGACTCGGACGACGACCTCGCGAGCGTCAGGTCCACCAAGTCGGCCAAGAGGGTCAAGAAGCTGAAGCGCGCTCTTACTATGAGCGGGAACAGGACTAGAGGTCCAGACCTGGAGGTGGGCAAGGGAGCCGGCGTCATGAATGGCAATGGTAGTGGGGGCCCCTACGGGCATACCCTGAGTCACCACACGAGCAACCTGTCCCAGCTGCCGGAGACGGCCTTCGTGCGCACCCTGCAGCGCTATCACGCCTCCGCGAACGAGACGCGCACAGAGTACATGGAGCGCCACTCCTCCCTCATCAAACGCGGCCTCGCCGTCTCCGCCGAGCAGGTCGCCATCTTCCTGACCTCGGACAACACCGTCATTTCCTTCTTCGAGATGTCGGCCGAAGACATCGAACGCCCCATCACCGTTCGTCTCGGCGACCCCTCCACCATCCTGCGCCAGTCCTGCGATGCGTCGCTCGTGGTTCAGGCCATCATCGACGCCATCATCGACCTCGCCATCCCGCTGCAGGCCGTCTACAGCGACGTCATCGGCGACCTCGAGCTCGACGTCCTCACGAGCCCCAACATCAAGCAGACCAAGTCGCTGTACATCTGCATCTCCGAGATCAACAAGATGCTGACCTTCATCAACCCCATCGACAACCTCGTCAACGCCCTGCGCGACCACCGCACGCTGCTCAGCCAGGAGGCCGCCTCGCGCGAGCTGCAGAACCCGGCCAGCGGCGTCATCGTCACGCCCATGACCCACACGTACCTCGGCGACGTGCTCGATCACTGCCTCATGACCATCGAGGAGCTGACGCTCATCAAGAGGTCGGCGGACAACCTCATCGACCTCATCTTCAACACCATCTCGGCCAACCAGAACGAGAGCATGAAGCAGCTCACCATCATCACCATCATCTTTTTGCCCCTGACCTTCTTGACCGGTTACTTCGGGCAGAACTTTGAAAGCTTCAAAGACATACAAAGGCCCGAGGGCATCATGTTCTTGTAAGTCATTCATCCAAGCACGGTGAAGATTGACAAAGAAGCTGACTGAGGGTTGCGCAGCTGGTACATCGCCATCCCCGTCGTCTTCTTCACCATCCTCATCATGCTGAGGACCTGGATCGTCGACTGGGTCGTCTCGTTCTGGCAGCGGAGGAAGATCGCCAACGACCGGAAGAGGCGCAAGAGGAGGAGGGCGAAAAGGCGGGCCAAGGCGTCCAAGGCGGGCGGCAAGGCGGAGTAGGAATCCGGCTACCACCGCCGGTACCGGCTGGAGGAGACGCCGGGCTTTTATAGCGTTTCGTGATACCCCACACCATAGTTGGTTTTAAATATTGTTCTGGACTGACGCTTGGGATTGTCCTGTGGTTGAGGTGATGTCATGTAAGGAATTGCCTTGCTGCCGACGGAGCAAAAGATGGGAGATGCGTCGCACAGCACAGTGGCCCCGGTCGCCTATCCGGTGTCAGCAAACCCGCCCTGGAGGACAACGGCTACGAGAGAGACAGCAGGACCGGACGACAGCAACAAGATTGACTAATATTTCCAGGAAGTGGAGATCAGCTGCCACCAGATGTGGGGGCCAGTGGTCTCCGTCCAGGGCGCGCTCCGAGTTGTGGGAATCAAGCGATTTATGATTTATGAACGAGAGCCGCGCGGTTACGTTCAGCCGACCCCGGCTGTCTAGCTTCGGGGCCGATGGACAAACAAATCGTCAAAAGGAAACTCCCCAACGCATACCAAGCTTTGGGCTTTCATTTACAGAGTCAGGGTTCGACCCTGCTCCCGGAAGGACGGCATCTCCCGAAGCGGTGCGTGAGCCGTCGACGGCGGAAAGTC